>JAIPRL010001073.1:0-28982 GCA_025469235.1 Pemphigus obesinymphae
TTATCCAGATAAATTCGCTTAGATAAGTTACATTTCAATCTAAGATAATTTCTTAGATAACTCGGTATTATTTATCTAGATAAGATAAAAGATAAGTAAAAATTTATCTAGATAATGCGCAACACTGTGCAAGAATACAATTGTCTAAGCACGCAGAACGGGCAGCTGCTCATGCAGCCGCTCGTGCAGCTGATCCGTGTAGGCAATTATTGCAACTACTTCCCAATTCCAGAGAACTCCATCAAAAGACGAGGAAAATATTGACTAGTGTAGTGAAGTCCCGCTTGCTGTAAGGGGCTTCTGTATGGTTTCCTTCCATGATCTCTAGAGCTTGCAAACGGATATTATACTAAACCAGCAGCATTTACAAGCGAAGAAAGACTGTTTTTGAGAATCATGGAAATCAGAGAAATCGAGGTCATCGTGAAGCAGCAGCTCCGACGTTTAAATTATATTAGATTGTTTTGTTATCTGTTAAGTTTTTGTTATGTATTTATTCTGTACTTTATATATATATATATATATATATATAATTTAAAAATTAGCTTTAAAGAATAGCTTGTGTTAAGGTTGTTTTGTTTCCATTAATAAACGATGCAAAAAGGGGCTAAGTAATGCCCCTTGTTTGCGATTAGAAAAAGTAATATAAAAATATAAAATATGTATGTATGTATGTATAAATGTATGTATGACGATTTCATGTAAGTAAGACGGCTATTCATTGGAAAAAAAATTTACGACTGTTGGGATTTTATTTGCCGTACGATTCCTATTTTGTAAACATTAATCGATGTCACTCGCTTGCAAAACTTTTGTGAGCATACTTTCGAGATCATGCGGGATTAAAACTGTTTTTTATTTTAATTTTTCTCTCACATAGTACATATGAAAATAAAAATAGTTTCGGCTTTTATTTAATTGCAATGTTACCTACATACAACGCACATAATATATGGTTCTACGACATTTCAGCGCTGCAATTTGAGCGCGCGACAATTGAGCGCAGTCAATTCAGCGCACTACAATTCAGTGCATACGACATTTCAGCTCACGTCATATTAGCGCAAATTAGGAGTTTTAAAGTATTGTACACATCATCAGTAAAATTATTTCAAGTTTTGGTAATAATATATAAAACAAATTTAGTTTCTTATGTCATTATTATTATTTTCACACAATTCAAAATAAAATATTAAAAAAACTACATATATAAATAAAAATAATACATTTAAGATGAACTAAAAAATATAATACAATTATTAAAATTACAAAAAAACGGACATTTATTTATATTATTTATTAAAATTAAAATTATGAGCAATACCTTGTAAGTAATCATTTATTGTCCTGTTCTCAAAATCCTGACATATGGTTTTTAATCTTTTTGCCGTATCTTTGTATTTTTATTTTTTTGGTAGAACATCCCCAGCAATAAGTTGTTCAATGGACATCTTATTTATACTTTCTTCTTTTTTTAATGTATTTATAAAAGTCCATATTGTTGGATATGACGATGTTAATAATGGCGTGGGTATAAGCAGTGTGCTACTTACATTGGAACTTTGAAAAAATTTGGTGTAATTTTTAATTTATTATAATATTCTATTATGTCATAGTTTATATTATGTCTTGAACTAAAATGTCATACGCGCTGAATTGTCGTACGCGCTAAATTGTCGTGCGCTGAAATGACTGCGCTTAAATGTCGCGCGCTCAATTGACGGTACACCATAATATATATTATACACAGATAGAAAATAAAATATAATAAATATTAGGTTCAATCCCATAGTTAATATAAATTTTCATAAATTTATATGTAATAATTATAGATTATGCAGCTGGCAGTAAGTGTGCTTAATACTTTATAGTACTTGTATAGACAAAAGATAATCTTATGCATAATACATATGTAAAAAAATTATCTAAGTCCTTAAGTGTTGTATATATGATATAATTAACTATGAGGTTTCCCAAATTATTATAAGATGTCTTATCTATCTAGTTTACAATTTCAAGGACGTAAGTTATTTCAAATAATTGTTTACATGAACAAATGCGATTATTGTTTTACCAGAAAATTGATATTTTCAGTATTTTAGAGTTATATATTGAATATATATTAAATTACCTATATACACTTGTTAAAATTTTTAAACGGGTCCTTCCTTAATGTTACATAAGTCTTTGTTATTATTAACAAGGATGGGTATAAACTAGTTAAAGTTATAACGCTACGTTATATTATAAATTATTCTTCTGTATTTTTAAGCACGTGAAAATTTTCGAAACATGAATTACAAAATGTTGACACTTAATCCAAAAACATTTTGTCACCCATTGACCATAATATATAGTGAATACTATAGAATATCGTTAAATTCAAAATCACAGTCTCATGTAAAAATGAAATAATAAATTTTGGTCTTTATTTAATTTTATTGTATGTAACATAAATAGTTTATGCATATTATATAATATTTAAGTTTAAAATAATATGTGAATTTAAAATAATTTTCTAGTATAATATTTAAAATATAAAGAAAGATATATTATTTTGTATTACGACTATATAAATATATAATATAATGCCAAAACAGTACAACGTATCTTTAAAAATATCAAAAATAAGTTATATAAATTAAATTTTAAAGAAAAAAAAACTGAATAATCTAGTGTAAACACTACGTATAATACACAAAATCCAAAAAGAATATAAACGTTAAAATAAAATCACGTATATCTATTGTCAATTTTATAGACAAAATACCTTGGATCTCCCTCCATGTTATCATTTTATTTAAAAAAGTAAAACACAAACCATTTTTATTCAATTAAATCCCAGAATAAAAGTAAAGTGAATTCTTAGTAAAAGTTGTTAATTTTTATATATATTATTTTGTTATAAATGTAAAGAATTAAAATTATGTAAACTCAAGATGAATGAATAGGAGATTGATAGACTTTTACGAGAATATGAAGAAAACGTCGATGATGGTAAATTATTTTCATCTTTTAATATAGTAATTAATATCACAATAATACTTAGAATTTTAATTGATTATAATGTACTTTTTTGACATTAGAATACAACTCTATTGGTATTGATCAACTAGCTGTAGAGACATGTGAAGAGATGGTAGATGATGTTATAATATCAAATTATTGTTGGTATTGCATACATATAAATTATATTATTAATTATTATAAATAATAATTAAAATATATTTCTTTTGGATCTTAAGGTTCTAATTATATTGATTAACTACTTGTAGAGGAAAAAATAGAAAATGAAATTACAGATATTTTACAAAGTACCGATGATATATTTATCAATATACAGGTAAATATAGAAAAAAGTCACCTAAATTTTGAAAAATAAATTCAAATCAAATGTTGCGTATGGAAGGTAAACTTTACTTAGGTTATAGAAGAACTAGGGAAAAAAAGTATATTATGATGTAGATAGGGAAGCTAAAGAAATTGGTCCAACATGTAATATCAAGACCTGTGAAAAGTCTTCTAAACAAATATGTAATAAGTTTTCAGAAAATTATAGACTAAAAATATTTACACATATTTGCAAAATTTAAATTGGGATGAAAAACGAATTCATGTTTCTTTTTGGGTGAAGAAAATTCCTATAAAACGAAGAAAAAGTGAAGGTTCTGTATTTCGAAGAACTCGCACATTTTTATATTTTTTAAAACTTCATATTGAACTTGGTATGTGTATGTAAAAAGATGTTTTCGAACACCCTAATTGTAGGTGAATGTCAAGTACAAGGTTGATGTGTAGATAACATAAAATTAGATGAATAATTTGACACGATGTCCGCGATCTGAGTTTTGTCCACTTGAAACTTTTTTGCCAGTACACGAACTCCTACGTTTCGTTGTTTTGACGGAAGGCAAGAATTTAAATTTTTTTGCTAAGTGACAACCTCTTTCGCTTTAGACCACTTATCGTGTCGAAATGCAATGAAATGTAACTAACAAAACATACGAAACATATTTAAAATCCTACTGTAACTAATATTAAAGCTATCCACTATAATTGCAATGGTACTATTGAATACAAACTTGACTTTAACCATGAATATTCTAATCTGCATTCTGTACAGAAAAAAGAAATAAAGTAAGACAAAATATTTTCCCTATTATTTATAACCAACTTAACGAGTCCACTTTAAAAATACCCAAAGTAAAATGTGATCATTTACAACAGCTAAAAAAATTAATACCAAATGATTGCCATTTGTTCTATGACCAAATTAAACAATAAAATATGCAACTATAGAAGTCCAATTTATTTTTTTTTATGTTTAAAACTAAACTTACAGGGATGTTCGTTTTTTATTGTTGTTATAACTAGATATTTTGTTTTATTTTAAGTATTTAAATGTATTCAAACTGTATAAGTCTAATTAATATGATTTTATGTTTAAGATTGAACTTATAGAAAATTTAATTTTTTTTTTTTATTGTTATATCTAGATATTTTGTTTTATTTTAAGTATTTAAATGTATTCAAACTGTATAAGTCAAATTAATATGATTTTATGTTTAAGATTGAACTTATAAAAATTGAATTTTTTATTGATATAACTAGACACTGTGTTTTTGTTTTAAAATGTATTTAAAATGTATACGTCTGATTAATATGACTTTATGTTCAAGACTGAACTTATAGAAATATATTTTTTTATTGTTATAACTAGATATTTTATTTTTATTTTACATGTTTAAATGTATTTCCACTGTACAAGTCTGATTAATATGATTTTACGTTCAAGACTGAACTTATAGATATCTTTTTTTTATGTTATAACTAGACATTTTGTTTTTATTTAAAGGTTTAAATGTATTTAAAAATAATTTATTAAAATAAATTTTAATGTGATAAAGAATTATTTTTTACGGATACATAATAAAAATTATAATTCTAATAATAAGTTATTGCAACTTGAAACTATGAACAAATATCACGTATCTTCACAATAATATTTGAATATTTAAGACAATACCATATAACTTCTAATTATAATTACTGAATATATTAATTAATAATTTTCCGAAAAATAGATTTTTAAACATAACTTAATACTATATTTAAATATTTAGTTAAAAAAAACAAAATTTGATTTTATAATTGGCCTTTTGTCTCTCCTGGAAAATTCAATTTTTGGAGATCGGGGTATTGTTTTGGTTATGATGATATATTTATCTCAAGATTTTTTACCTATTATAATATTTTGAAAATAGACTTTTATTCTGGTTAAAAAAAAAAATGATTTTTTATGGTGCAAAGCCGTATAACTATAAATAAAATATTTTGCATACAATAAAGTATGATGATCATTGATATCTTATTTTTCAAGCATTAGTGAATCTCTGTCAATTCGCTATCTAATAATATAAATTAAATTCTCGGTTTATCTTAAAACAAGCAAATATGATTAGGAAGGTACTTTAAAGACGTTTATTAATTATTCAACTATCTTGTTAAACGTATAAGGAAAAACTACCATATATATATTTTTTTAATTGGTTACTTCTCCGTAATTCTTTAAATAATAGAAAAATAATTTAAAAAAAAATAATAATAAAAAAGAAATAATTTTAGTATTCTTTTTTACGGTGAATCATTTTTTAAAACAATAGTATACAGTAATAGTCACATATACTACTCTGATCTTTGATCTCCATTCAAAATCTTTTAATTGATAGAAATAATTTAAAGTTGCTTTCAAATTCAAAACACCTATGACCCACCACCAGTATTATATCTAACAAGTAACGTTCTTCCATCCTATAGCCACTCCTGACAAGCATTTATATGTTGAAGTTATATTATCCAATGAGTTTCCAAACAGTCATGAATTTATTTTAAAAAGTTTTAAAGTCATTTCCTTTTAATTAATTTGAATAAAATTGTATCCATATATCTGACGTTTTTAATATGAATTAATAAATAAACACCTAATTATTAAATTTATTTTATAGTATTATATATAACATCATTAAAATGCACAAATAATTAAATTAATAATAATAATAATAAGAGTTATCGCAATTTCGCCTGGGAACCAATTACCGCATATCGATTTACACTCGTTATGTCTGGTGATATCGCAAAATTTTGCTATAGCACACAGAGTGTATACTGTTTATAGAATAAATCAAGAAGATACAGGATATATCCTTTTTTTGCGTCTTCGAAGAAGGTGATATAAGGACGAACGGAAAACTGTAAACTGTAAATCCAATGAACAATAGCCAGAAAAATGGAAAAGAAAATAGCCACACGGCCGCCTGGTCGGAAAACGGCGAATTGAATTAAATAAAAAGCGCATTATTTTCTCTGAAAATTATTCAATGAAAAATCATTTAATTTCAGTTTTCATATTAAATATTATATTGTTCATTATCATTAAATGTTAATATTATTAGTAGGTACTCATTATTTTTTAATTTTTTAATTTAAAATTTGATTAAGTCATCGTTTATGACGTAATTATGGTGATTCGGTGTTAACTTATATTAGGTTAGATTCAGTAATAGGACATAGGTATGTTTATTGAATTTTGAGCTACGAGCCACCACACTTTCATTTCTATATAACTCCACTTTAAAACCAAATATTGACAACATTATAGCTGTTAATATGCCAAACATTAATAAATTAAATAATGTAAAATCCATAGGTGAAGCTTCATCCTGTAAGTATAGTTTTTTTTATTTTAAATACCTATTAAGTAGGACGTCAAAATCACTAAACCAAAATAATAATAATAATTAATTATTAAATAATAATATTAAATAATTAACTATAACGATAGTTAAGCAATGACAAAATAGCACAAATGTATTATTCTATTTGTTACGGATTTTAATGGACTGTATTAGGCAGATAAAGATAGAGGTGTATAGATGTAGGTAGGTAAAGAATAACTCTTTTCTTTTACTTTCTTGATCGCCGGGTTGACGGCCTACTATTCGAATGATGGTAAAATAATATTAAGGGGCACAAATGTGCTGGCCAGCAAGCGGGGCAATATAAATAAAATAGACAAAATATAGTATAAATAAAGATAAATATGTATATAATAAACCGTTTTATTGGTGGTAATGCCGATGAGTGGTGTTGAAGGTGGTAGACAACGGTGCTGACAATGACTGTGGTGACGGTGATGGTGGTGACGGTGATGGTGGTGACGGTGATGATGGTGACGGTGATGGTAGTAACGGTGATGGTGGTGACGGTGATGGTAGTAACGGTGACGGTAATAGTGACACAAAAAAAACAAGACAAAACACGCCGAAAGTGCGATGCGTTCGAGATTGTCTTGACTCCGCACGACTACGTCGACGACTGACTTGGTATTGGTAGCGGCGGAGGGTGATTTACTAACGATTGTATAGGAGGTGGTATTAAAAGGGGCATATGTTTAAATTATATATTTACAAAAAAAAAAAAAAAAAAGGTCTTACAAAAATAAAAATAAATGAGGAGATAATCTACTGAACATATTTTTACTTTTTAGTAGCTGGTACTCTATAGTACAACCAATTTTTCAGGATAAAAACATTTTCGGGTCGGTAGAAGAAATACTAGAAACAGTAAAATTCGGTGGTCCTAACGGTAGATAAAACTAGGTACATTACCAATTCGGCACTGAGTGTCTGAGTGTATGAATGAAGCTCAAATATCATAATCTGAGTATAAATAAATTTTGTGATATTTTTTATATAGTTATTTTTATACATTGTATACACAGTATACTTCACTCCACCGCATCTCAAATTTTAATATTTATTACTTCGGTAATATTCATAGGAAATAAAATATATTATTATTTATTATTATTACAAAATATATTATTTAAGAATTTATGATTTAAATTTAGGTTGATATTTGAAAATCAATAGTTGATTTAGTTTTAATGAATAAGAAAGGGGTATAAATAATTTGAAAATATGAAAAAAATATAGAATATGGTGTATAAAAATAACTTTTTGGAAAAATGTTACTAAAATGGCGTTAGGTGAATTGCGTCCCAGTTTTAATTTATTGAACCACACTACAATTATTTATACATCCTGAGCCTGGTTCGTGATAAAAATAACCATCCTGTAAACATATTACATATGCTGTGGACAGGTATCTAATAAAGGTGTGAGTTCAACGCTCGTCGCCAATAAGTCTAATATGTCTTTGTAGACCTTTTAAATATTTTAAAACTATTCACAAACGACACCAAAATCTCAGAGTTCTCAGTGCCGAGTGATGATCTAGTGCACGTACTTTTACGTGTTAGAACGTTACCCGATATTGAACAATCCAGATTTTAGTGTCTCCATAGAGGTGCAATATATACATATTAACTACGATATTCACTCATAAAAGCTCACCAGCGTAGAATATTTACTTTTAACAATAAAATTAAATTTAATGCAAACATATTTTGGCACACTGAATGCAAGCATAAAAGACAAAAAGCATGGTTCGTGCAAGCTCCAATTTAATATGTGTAGTTATCACCTAGGACCTAGTTAACCCTGAATTAGTTAATGGACATTTCATGGAGTATCAAATTTTAGTGCTTTCTATTGTAACACATCATAAACGCATGTGTTAGCGAAGAAATCTAATAAAGAACAGTCCAAATCCAGTATTCATTCTCTGAATATCCATGTTTTTTTTTAACAATAAATACCTACCTCGTTAGAAACGATTATATAATATAGACAAAATTGTACAATTAATACACGAATACTAATTAGATATGCATGGAGAAAGATTGTCACATTAATAGGATTCTAAAAGTATGGGTTGAATCCTAAAATATACTTATGTATCTTTTCATCATATTATTATTTACATTCTTACATTTGCCCACCTCATATCACTCTTAATTGCACTTTACCTCATTTTTGGTCTTCCTCTTTGCCTGTTTTCTTCAAAATAAATTCCTTTTGCTACTCTTAATGCCTCTGCCTCTCCCCTTCTTAAAACATACCTTAGCCTTCTCAATCTATTCTCCTTTATTTTGTCTATTATTGGGGCCACTCCTATACTAACCCTTAGTTATGAATTTCTTATTTTATCCTCTCTAGTAACTCGTTTCATCCATCTTAAAATTTTTACCTCTGCTACACTTAAACTCTGTTTTGTCTTCCTATCCATTGCTCAACATTCCGTACCTTATTGTATACCTATCAATAGTCTTATAAAATTGACCTTTTAACCTAATTGAGATTCTCCCATCACACGAAATACATAACAGTTCTCATAATTTTATCCACCCATACTTAATCCTATATTTCTTCCTCATAACCACCATTCTATTATAGAACATATCCTAAATATTTTAAACTCTAATCATCACCTATTACATCTCCACTAAACTTCATGACTTGCCTTTCCCTATTCACTTTATGTTCCTTTTCTTCAAAATGATATATATTCTGTTTTATCTCTACTAATCTTTAATCATTACCTCTGGATACCTTCTCTATACTATTCCTGTCTATCATTCACATTGTCAAGACTCTCACTAACCAATACTATATTATAACTATATTATCTGGCAACAGCATACATCATGGTACCTCACCCTGTATATCCTTTGTTCTAAAGTGTACGCTACTGCTTGTAGGTATAAATTAAATTAATTATGGAGATAGATCATGGCGTCGAATACATTTTTTAATTTTGCACTTCAAAAAAAGATAATTTTAAGTAATAATACTTATATTGATCTACGGTTCATGCGGGTAGATCTTGTACTTGAATGTTTAAATATATATAATATATAAACAAATTTCGATAATTTTTTAAACTTTCCAAAATGTTTACTTCAAAAAATAACCAAAGAAGCATAATTGAAATATTTGTTTTGTTAGTTCGGATTGTGCCGATACAAAGTGGAACATGAAATTAAGGTTTTATTCTGATGTTGTGATGTCGTAGACAAGTATATTTTGTAAAATGTTTTATATTTTTGAGCTCAGACAACGTCCATCCATTAAATTCCACTTAGAAAGTATATAGGACTTACCTATATACCTACTAATTGAAGTGTAAGGATTGTGGTTTCATATTTTATTCGTTACATAATCGAATAAACGTAAAATATGCAAATAAACGAAAATATATGTAATATAATATTGTATGTATACATTTTATTGTATGAATAATTATACGTAATAATTTATAATGATCAATAGATATAATGTATAAATGCAAAGTATAACCAAACCGTACTGCACATAATATATTATGATGTAGGTAAGTATATTATAAACTATATATTGTATAATATATAGGTACATATTTAATACAATTTGGTCATACTCGGTATACACGGTATACTTAAAACGGCAACAATAAAACATTTATGATAATATAACATTTCAACAAAAATATAATTTTATTATTGTTATGATTAATTTTTTTAATTATAACGATTAATTAATATACGTAACTCGTCGCTGAGGGATAAAGGAACCAGGGTTTATCGGTTAACATTTTCAATCGTTATACCAATAGTAAGTGTATTATTATTAATAATAATAATAATAATGTTAATTTTCAAGTTATACTAAGTTGGAAGTATATATAATATAATGTATCGTTATAATATATACAAAAGTTTGGAGTTAAAATATGTGCTCCTATTGAAAGTGCACACATTCCAATATAGACATTCGTCGTGTATACGTGAGTGGGTGGCTGATGTATAAGTAGTATTATAATATATAGTTATGATAACGATATTTGGAAATACGTTTAGATTATAAAGATTCTTATCGTAATAAAACTGTTGTATATTTTTATAAATTTATATGGATTCAGTTCTGGACCAGATTCAGAAATTCTTCGCGTGTCTTCGAATCATCTCTGAATACTCCCAGCATGGTAGACGTAACCGTTTTGCTGTTTATCTTTTGTACACCTCTCATGACCATACACATATGCCTGAATATTTAAAAAAATAATCATCTTACATTATATTAATTGATATCGTTTATTTCCATAGGTTTAATTAGTGATTGTAGTTAATTTAATCGATTTAGATAGGTGTAGCTTCAGAACGGCACTTAGAAATATTCGCGGTGGGAGAAGGTGATTATCGTAGTGATTTTGATGACTTATTTTTTAAAAAAATTAATAAACAAAAAAAAAACAGTCACCAACTTTTTCATTAATTTTCCGACTAAACTGAAATCTTCCAAATTTTACTAATTAATCCCGAAAATAAAAAAAAACCGTCAACTGAATTGCCTTAATTTTTCCAACTTTTATCTTGAGTACAGAAAGATGTCACCCTTTAAATTCGGTTTTTAAATTAAATAGTTGCTTAATTTAAAAATTTTGTTTTATTATTTAAATTTAGGCCCGATAAGTCGGGATATCGTACCTATATTGTCAAATACGTCCAATGAAGTTTAAAAACAAAAAAGAGTTATGTTTATACCTAGTTTTATTTTTTTCGTCACTCAAAGTTATTGGCCATAATAGCTATATGTATAGTATACTGCAGTTAATTAAATGACATAATATAATCTATACTTACACTCCTTCAATAACCACAGCGACACCAGCTGGTTGAATGGCTTGAGTAACAGCGACTGCAATCTGTTTCGTTAATCTCTCTTGAACTGAATAAAAAAACCATATTAATTTTTTTATTGTACAAATAATAATATTATTAAAAAAATATTAATACTGCAGTACCATGTATGTTGAATTTTTTAATATTTTTTATCTGAAGTGTAACTATAATAGGTAAGTTGCCAAACTTAAGCACCGCACAACTTCAAATGGGATTTAATTGAACTTTAATGATATATAAAATACAAATAGTCAAATATTTAAGTTAATGAAATTGATGTTCAAAATTTTGAAGTTTTATTGTATCTGAATGATGTTTGTAAATTTCAATATTTAAAAACTGTATCAATTTAAATTGATATTATATAATAATTAAGAAAAAACTTAAATAAGAAATTATACTCGAAAATATAATAGTATTAAATATTATTAGTAATACATTCTGTTTACTTTACATTAAATTAAAAAAAATAAAAACATTTTTCTAGGATATTACCTTGAAGTCTTCTGCTAAACATTTCCACGATACGGGCTAGTTTGCTTAATCCCAAAATTTTGTTTTTCGGCAAATATCCAATTGAGACTTTTCCGTAAAAAGGAACTAAATGATGTTCACACATACTGAACATTTCAATGTCTTTTACTACAACCATTTCATCGTGATCCTCGTCGAATACCGCATCATTAAGTACATCTAAAATATAATAAAACAAAATAATATACCTACCTATATATTTTATATTTTAATTTTTATTAGATTTTGAAGTTTCACAATTAAATCGGTATGAAAAAGGTAATAAAAGTTTATAATTAGATTAATAACTTTTTTATGAAATCGTTTAATTTAGTAGATTTTTCTACCAGGCTCGTTCAAAGTAAAATTGTTCACATAAAATTATTCTTAGTAAATATATGAAAATGATTTGTCAATCATTACCTAGGTAGATATCTAATAAATAATAATAATCAAATTTTGAAAACGTTTATCAGATAGACTATTCACTATCACAATATTATTTACAGGTAGGTTACTCAAACTAGCCGCAATGTAAAACTGTACATAATATTCATTAAAATTTTTTTTTCAAAGTATAAAAGATAAAAAATTAAAATAAAACAAAATCACTGTATATTTTTCTAACTAAATATTTGTTAAACTGAAATGTAATCAATATATATTATGCTATACCTATTTATATTTAATTTATAACTCAGGTGTCATAGATCTTGACAATATAATTTTTAATCATTTTATGTTTAGATACCTACATATTAACGAGATGAAGATACGTGTTATGAACTATGTTAAGCCCAGATTAATACAATTTTATCTAAATAAAGATAAATAAATTTCATTTAAATCTAGATAAAAATTTGATAACAAAATTTTGGATTAATTATTTTGCCTGTCAATTTAACTTATTGTATTTAATTATCTTTTTATTTTTTATTATACATATCTATCATAAATCATATATCAAAAAGAAGTGTTTAAGGAAGTGAAATATCCAAATAAATAGACTCCTTGAAAATTATTACCGATATATTTTTTTCCTATTGTAACAGGAGATATTTAAACCATTTTGTTTGGATAAAATACAATTTAAAACGTAAATGGATCCAATACGTTATATTTCATATAGGTACTTATTTATTTATTTTATTAATATATATTATTATTATTATTATTATTATATATATATTATTTTTTATCTAAATAGGACACATGCTATAATATATACAAGAAAAAATATTTGTTGGCACCTATCCGTCAAATACACTGACCTAGAACCAAATACTTAAATATAAATATTGGAACATAATTTGAACTTTTACACACTATCTGCACATAGCTGTTTAATTATTTACCTAAACACTTTATCGGCACTAAGTAACCTACTCCGGGTAATGAACACCAAATTATTCATATATCATAAAATTATATACATATATAGGTACTTACTCGTACAACCTTTAAAGTGGTACGTCGTATATATATTGATACATGTAAATATTATTTATGTACCTACTAGGAAAAAACAAATTTAATGTTAAAAATATAAACAATTTCATATAAATTCAGAAAATTATATTAAATAAATATCCATAATCATTACGGATAATTAAATTATAATCACAATGGAAATTTAATGGAACTACATACATTTAAAAATTATCTAGACGAGTAAAGATTTATCTAAGATAATAATTTAGATAACTTGTCACTTTTTTTTTATTAAGATAAGATAAAAGATAAATAAACATTTATTTAAATAAGTTTCAACACTGGCTATATGACGTATGAGTGAGTGGTTAATATTTTAGTATAATTAACATAATTTCACCTTTTCGAATATTATTATTGATAAAAATATACATATATTTCACGAAAAATTCGATTAATATTTCATTATAATTGCTTTGATCTTTGACAATATATTGTTAGGTATTGAATGAAAAAACAATATTTTTTTTATGTGTAGATATTACAATTATTAAAAAACCATCATGTAAATACATTTCCTTTTTTTTTATTATACTAGTGTATTCACTGTACGGTCGTTTTTGGAGTAGGTATACCTTTATCAAATGTCACCCTCAGATATATCGTTTGAAGCAGTTTCCCGAGTTGGTAATTGGTCCCTTTGTGATAGGACACGAAGCGAACAATGATAAAATTTTATTCAAGTTGTTGGTAAAGTGAGCCAAATATGAATTATATATGATTTAAAGGTAATCCCAAGTAGAATTCATAGCGGAAATGAATAATTGGACTTTAAATCAAAAAACACAGATTGTGAAGTATTATTTTAAATATAGAAACGATGACCCTATCAAATATTATGTTTAAATTATATTACAGCGCAGTATTTGTAATAACAGATAAAACCAGACATTTTATGCACAACGGATGGGTCCTGTTGATTTGTATTTGGGTAGTACGATTGGGGGTTTTTATCATTACGGTGCAGATTTTTATGGCGAACAAAAATATATTATTATTAGACCGTAATTAAAGAAATTTTGTACTGTACAATTTATTTAGATTAGGGAAATGTCTTCTAAACCATCTTTAATTTTACAGTCAAAGTATTATTGTTACAAATGAATATTAGTTAATAGTTATTTAAAAGTATATATGCCAAAAATATTAAATGTCATGTTTTATAATATGTTATGATAGACGTATTTATAAATAATTTATCATTACACACATTTTTAATTTGTTCAGCATTGCATTTTCTTACTGTACACTAAAATTAGATGTTGGTTATTATGCAAATAAGAGAATCATATATTAGGGTGTTCATTTCACAAGTATTGAATCATTTTAACGAATATTTAGGTACAGACAATAGAATGATAATATTTATGAAATGACATTTTATATTTGGTAATAATTTATTAAAACTATTAAAAATGTTATATATTTTATTTTGTAAATAGGTACTAATTTTTAATGTTTTTTTTTTTTTTTTATGATAGAATGCTAAAACTTAGTAATGACTAGTTGTAGAAAATACGTTTTGATACCGAATCATAATTATGGTGTTAATTTCAGACGAATAGAAACTGTTGATTGAATCGAGTCATCATTCCGAATACAATTATGATTATGAATGTAATGATTACCTATATATAGATAGTTAATAAACATCAACCAATTTAATAATAATATGTAGCTCATAAAATCTACTCATTACAAACATCTCACAGAACATTGATTTACAATAAAATGTAATACAGTCATTTATATTGAAACAATATAATATTAATCCCCCAGGCTATACAATATATAGTTATTGTATAGACTGCAGTATGGCAGAGAGCGAGACGTTCATCTTTAATCAGAACGTCGACAACCACTTGTAGCCGGACAAGTATTTTACAGTACTTATCTCAAAAGTACGATGATTTAAAAGCTTTTCCGTTCTGTTTTAGAATAAATGACGGCAATTTTCAATTTGCTGTTACCAAGGTAACAATGCGTAGACGGTTTATCAGTATTAAACTGGGTCGATATGTACGTTTATATAATAATTTAAAAAAATACTTAAAAGAAAATAAAATATATATCTTGTTCATTGAGTATAATTGAATAGAAGATTTTTTTCCTTTTTTTTTTGTTAAAACTACGATTTAATATTTTAGATCGGAAAATTCATCATTTCCAATGTACAATTCACTGCGCGATCGTGATTGAATTTCCCGTTTTTAATGCACCATTTAAATATAAAAGTGGTCTTTACGTAAAACGATTTCGCACTTGAAATTAGACCATTATAATATCGTATATATAACATTGAATCGATGAAATCACACGCGTGATATGTTGAACATCATTAGTTATTGCAATATATGGCCCGAAGCGTTAAACATTGACTATTATTTAATGAAAATGCAGAGGGGAAAAAATGACGATATAGATATTAAATTGACATATTTCCCGAGGCAATCTCCAGTATATTATACATACAGTATATTATTTCTAGAACGCCGAGAGAGCGAAGGACACGCATAATGTATTTTGTGTATGTATATTTTAATTATAAATAGTGATATTAAAAAAATAAGTACCTAACTCATGCGGATATTTGTTTGCAGAATCACGATTTATGGAAAGTCTAAAAACTTTTCAAAGTGGATATATTATATATATTCATGTCAACTAATTTTTTTTTATTAATAAAATATTTATATGTGTATTTATTACGATTGTTTCATATTTTATCTGAAAAACAATGCGATTAAAATGTAAACATTTTTACTAAATAAAATAAATATATTTTGGTCAAGACGCAAATATTCATAATATTTATAAGTAATATTAACACGACATTTTTATAAAAGAATAAGTGAAATAAATGTGTTAATGGTTTATTTAATATAAGCCATTCCTGTAAAAATGTTTAAAAAAATTATTTATATACTAATACTTCTATTTGCATAAAATGTTTTCACAATACTTTTTAAATACTTGAAATAAAAGTATTTTACGAATACCTAAAATGTATTTGAATAAAATTAATATAAAAGTATTTTTATTAAGATTTAAATTGATATTGATTAAGTCTACATATATTTATGCTATATTTATATTATAATGATTTATTCTTAATATTATTTAACATTTGATGACTTCAAGTTAATTTATATTCTACAGATTACACAGCTTATTATTTATTAATATTTAATATAATACTATATCTACCATCATTATATTGTAGATATTAAACCCAAAGTTAACTGGAAATTTGATAAAACTGAATTTTTTCAGTACTTAAATACAAATATTCCTAAAAAGTATTGAAAATATGTATTTTCAATATCATCGAGACGTTTTAAAATTATTTTTTAAATATTAGAATCCAAATACTTAACCTATTCGAATATTTACAAGACTGTGTGTATGTAAACTTTAAATTATATTAGATCATTTATATAAAATTATTAACATGTTATCGATAGGATATAATATCGAGCTATTTATTACAAAATAATTTATTGAATGTAAAGGTCAAAAATTACAATATTATTTTGTTAAAATGCTGATATCACTAACAATGTCTGATCTGACGAATGATCTATACTAATTTAAGTTGTAAATCAGTTTCTAAAGTAGGTACTCCAACGATATAATAAGTGTATTTTTGTATTATTTATTTATTATTATTATTATTATTATTCTATGATGATATGAAAACAAATTACGATATACTAGTATAGAAGATGTGTGTATTATAGTATATATTATATTATATTATATTATAGTATACATATTATAGTAGGTACGTGTAATTGTGTTATTTCTTGACATTCGTTTCTCGAACATATTATTAAGTACTATAATATGCGTTTAGAACACGTATTACTCAATATAAACATATTATATATATTTATATGCATATGGTTTTATAACATTGAAATGTTAAATTTCACCCAAGGCTAAATTGCAATTTATGGTGTCCAATACAATTATAATACATTATAATTTAGATGTTAATTTGGTTATTTAAACATTTGAAATTATATTAATTTAAAATACTTAAACATAGAGAACTAGGTACATTAAAAAAAATTTTTTTTCATAAGACTACTTTTTTTGGTTTAATAAATTATGCAAATTATAATAAAATTTCAAAAAATGTATTGATGTTATAGATGAAATTAAACAAATAGTTTTATGAATGTATCCAACTCCAAAATATTGATATATTTCTAAAATATGGAATAAACTAATCAATAAAAATAATATTAGTTTATTCCATATTTTAGAAATATATCAATATTTTTATCAATAAAAATAATATTTAAAATACGAGGGTATAAAGTTTGTTTTGGTTTTTTACACGTAGTGTAAAGAATGTTTTTAATTTTTTTAATTCACCAAACCGATAATTAAATTTTAATTAATAACAGCGCTTTTTCTATAATATTCTTATATAATATAACAATCGCACTATTATAATATTGTTCGAAAAAAATCTTACGAATTAATTAAAAATATAAAATGCTATAATTGAATTTCACGGTAATATAATATAATATATTATTATTACCTATAACATTAAATAAAAATAAAATTGCATTACAACTTGAAAAAATGATTTATTAACTTTTGTGTGCGTTTCATTGTATATCAAATTATTATTATTACATAAATCAATTTTGAATATCAGGCTATATTATAAAAATACTGTAATTTAAAATACATTTATAAATGGACGTTTATTTAATAGCGAACCCTATATTTAGCGTGAGCTATTCACGACTATAATTTTGTGTCGAAATCGAATTACTGAACACTAATGAATCTGCTACTCATATTATACGTACAGCAGCAAACTATCACTCGTGAAGTAATGACAAAATTCAATATTTCTGCGTGCCGTGTAATTTATAGTGTTGTAATTTAATTAATAATTCTCCTTCCTCACTCGAACAAGATCACAAACCAGATTTATCTCAGCTCTATAAATTGAATATATTTTTAAATATGCACTTAAAATAAGTACCTACCTACAGTTTTTGTATATGTTAACTCAGGCGAGTAGTTTTATTTTACAACTTAAAGGGAAATCCGAGTATCTAAATGTTTTTATAAATAAAAAGTGAACACACACATACACACACGTATATATATATATATATATTAATTTGATACTTTTGAAGCGATTCTGTTAATTTACATCGTACAATAATATTATTTTAACACGTTTCCGCACATTAAACAGATCCAAGATTTTAATTCCGTAGGTATATTATATTCACATTGTGAAATAGATTGAAAATCGAACACAGATATAATTTTTCAAACTTCCTAGATAATATACCAAAAATCGCTAAAAAAAAAGGGGGACTTGTATATTTTCTTACATTTTTATAATTTGCTCATGATTTTTTTTTTGAATGCCACAACTTATAATTAATCTTAAATTCAAAATAATATTACAAAACTGCAGGAATATATATATCGGCGAATGATGTGTTTAATATTGAATTAATTTTAATCGCTAGAGATTAATCCTCTTAACATTCCTAAACACATGTAATACGAGTATGGTTATAAACACGAGATTGTTAATGGTTACTTATTTATTTTGAAAATCTAAAAGATACAACGAAAAAAAAGTATTATGATATAGGTAATATAGAAATTATAAGTGAGTTCAAGCTTCAATCTAAATTAAACGATTACATTTTATATGATGGGATTCAGTATTTTTTTTTTTATGCTGAAAGTTATAAAATATCATTTATTGTTATTAAATTATATAGTATAATATATTTAAATATATAAATGAGGAGGTGGGATTCTTAACTTATATATTAAATTAACTTATTGTATGCATATAACACTTTTTGAGATAAATAAATAAATTAAATATATATATTATTATTATTAAATATATATTATATATATATAATTAAATAATTAATAGTCGAGTTAAAATTACATAACTGATTCAGCTATAATACCTCAAATATTTATGTAAATAATATTATTTATAGGCATTATTATTATGTTTAAATAAAAATTCAACTTTTTAATCTGATAGGTAATTATATAATATATAATAATAATATAAATACAATTTATATATTTATATATATAAATTGTTTTTAGTTAAAATGTGATGTAATTATTGTTTAAAAAAATACCAAATAAGTAAGTAAAATGAATAAAATTAAAAAATTAAAAACAGATATAACCCATATTATCATGAAAAATAAAAATTTTAAATATAATCATTTGAATTATTTGTAGTAAAAAAATATTGCAGTTTTTTTACTTTCTTAAAAAGTGAAAATAGTAAGTGTAAGTATTGAAATAGAATTAAAAAAAATTATTATCAAAAATCATGTAATAACCATTTTATAGATTTTACTTTATTGAATTAATTGTCAAAATATTAATTAAAAATTTACCAAAATTTCACGATCGAATTACTTTCAGGTATTTCATTGATTTATTTTTACTGAAAAGTTTTTTAAAAATCTCACATTTTAGTAAACATTGGGTGAATTTGAAATAAGTAATATGATTTTTACCAGAGTTATAATTTTGTGATATATTTAAATTTAAATAATAAAACATTTTAATTTTTGACGAGTGATTTTAAATTATAATAATTTTTTTATAGGATTAATATGCACATTAATTACCCCTGCCTCACCCTTTTCGAAGTAAGGAATTATTAAAAAATTAAAATGTATATGAATTTGTACGATCGTTTTCGAAATTCATACAAATTACATATAGGTTTATAGATCTATATATATGGGTCTATATATTATTTTTCAACATTTTGAAATAGGTGGTGCTGGGGTGATATACATTTAATATGAACTTAAGAGGATACCACACTAATACTTTTTCAATGAAAAACTTGCATTAGAATTTTTCATTTTATCAACTTACAAATATGTTAGAAATATGAAACAAAAAACAAATTATAGCTAACAACATTATCTATTTTTCAATAGCTCACGAAATGTGTAAAAATGCTTACAACAAAAATCGGCTCTATCAGTCGCTAGAAAATTTTATTCTTCATAATTTATTTTTTATTTTATCATTCTACAATATTCTTAAGTTGATAAAAATAAAAAATGCGTAAACACATTTTTTAACAATTACAAATGGTATTGATATAAGATTATTTTTGAAGTAATTAAAAAATATATCCGAATATTTTTAAATTGATAGATTTTAATTTCTTTTTACATTTCATAAAAATTGCCTATATAAAACCCCTTAAAAATTGGGTGTGTGGCGTCTTCTTAATTATATGGCAAGCAATAATATAATTTTATGTCTTAATTCTACCAATGTTTCTATAATGGGAAATTGGAATAATATACGTCTTAAATCACATTGAATATTGTGTACTCGTATAAATAAAACGAAAAACTGAATCATATATAGATTTGTACGTTAATCAGTTTATAAAAAATTATATATATATGTATATATGTTGTCCAAGTTCTGATTATTGGATATATCTAGAATTTACTAACAGTTACTGTATAGTGTATATATAGTTATTTAAAACTGAAATTATATGTATTTTTTGGGATTTTATTAATGTCTAGGGACGAAAACATTTTTGTAAGTAGTAGATGAGCTGAATAAGTCATATACCTATTAACTTATAAATGAGAACTCTATTTTTACCTAATGTTTGTTAATTTATCACTATTGATAATAGTATAATAATCATATTAATATTTTTATAATAATTTATTTTAGATTTAATATATTTTTATTTATTTAAGTTTCTATATAGTGTTATATTCATTATAAATGTAACTTTTAATTATTGATTATCGCCAATTGTCAATTTTAAAGTTAACTTATATTTACAATTTAAAATTTTGAACAAACAAATGGTTATATTTTGTACAAATAATTTGTTCAGCTATTTTACCAACATAATCCTATAGAGGATTACCTGCTTGGCAATAGTAAAAGCCCCAATAAATTAATAGTTTTAGCTTTTATTACAGTTAAAATAGTTAATAAATCTAATTGTTTACTATGGTAGGTACTTGACGATAGCATAATGTATAAATAGCTTAATAAAATTACGTTAATTGTTTTAGGATTTATTATTACAATAGTGTGCGCAAAATGACCAAAATTAAAAATTTTTCAAATTGTCGCTTACTAAATTATTGTTTGTATACACTCTATCTAGGTACTATAATTATTACCATAGGTACCTAGGAATATTAAATTTACTGAGTCACATCACGTTGGAGTCGATTTATCATATGATATAAATGCCATATCGTGATGACAGAGATTGGCTTTATATACTTTTTCCCCCAGCTTAACGAATTACACCGTATTGCACTTAACATTTTGAAGACCAGTGTTCGGCGGCATATGGGATAAGGGAACGATGGGGTTTGTAGGTGTATTATATTCATGTATTATTCAATACCAAAACCTTTTTCACATACGTATACTATCATCAGGAAGTATTCAATTATGGGTGAAACGCTTTGGAAATCTCTAACGATTTACCGTTTAATCAGATAAAGTGTATTATATTATATTATATGCTGCGGAACTAAGGAATCGTCGGAAAATAATACGACTAATAATATCAGAAAGGTTGAATTTCTACTTTTCAGTGGAAATATTAACGACGGGAAAATATTTTTTTATATGTATAATATTATAATCAATTTTGAATACCTTCACGAAAAAATTGCAGAGAAACAAGCATGCGAGACTGTTAATATACGTATATGAGTAGTTGTTTATGTTTACAGAGACATAAGAAAGTCGTTTGTTAAAAGAAAAACATAATAGGTACCATGGTAAACCACAATATAGAGCAAAAAAAATTAATAAATAAGCTTCTTAAAATTACATTTTTTATCGTGAAACTGGTCGTGTAATTTTATTGTGCGATAACATTGTGCGTTATTTTAGCTTCAATAGTTCAATATTATAATATTATTATATGCTAAATAATTACTATATATTATAACCTATTCTTAAAATCGTTTCGTAATATACTTTAACGAGAATATTTAGGTGTATGAAATTAATAATTATAATTACTTTAGTATTTTCCTATGTGAAATACCTATTATCATAATATAACATCACTTTAGAATTACTAAAATAATACTTCGACAAAATCCTGATGTGAAATTATATTCATTGTTTCGTTAACTCACAAATTAAAACATATTATATATATAATATATATATATCTATTATCTATTTTAATTTTTATGATGATAATTAAAATGATGACACAAATATTCAAATAAGTCAACGATAATAAATGAAAACAAGTGATTTTTTAATTATGAAAATATACTATTTTGTATAACTTCAATTGAGAATAACAGCATCAAACGTATCGAAAAAAAACTTTAATACTATTAAAACTTTTCACAATACAATATTATATTCGGATGATTAAATAGAAATACATTAAATTAATTTTTTAAAATATTTTACGCATTTAAATTGTTTTATTGATACCAATAATCTTTATTTTGATATTTTCAACGTATTATCGAGTATTTATTCGTGTTAACCAGCGAATATTACATAGATATGATATTTTTCAATATTTAATTAGGTTATACGTATTAAAAAAAGTTTCAAAATCACATAATCGTGACAGTATACGTGTACTATTTATTATTTATATTATTTAAAGGTGAGCCAGCTAAATTTAATAGTTAATCTTCCGTTAAAAATTTCCCGTTATTTAAGGTATTTTCCTTTACGTTTAAGAAAACTACCGAGAAATAAAAAAAGACCCCTTGAAAGTATCATCTAATATAAATTCACCATCAAAAAAGTTATTTACCTCTAAACTGCTACTTGACTTCTTTTACTCGAAAAGTTATTTCCAAGGAAAATATATCATTGTTAAATCAAGAGATTCTTCACTTTGCTTAGAATCTAATAAAACAAGGAAAACAAATAAAGTTGTCTTGGTTACATTTAACTATTTTATTGGTTTTATAATGATGTATTTTAGGAGGAGGAGGATGAGGTTTAGAATTAAGACTTTTTTGAAAATTGTTGATTTTAGACTTTAGTTTGTACTTTGAAGAAGCTATTTTTAATTTTCCCAGTAGTTTTCTAAAGTGTAAAGGTAAACTACGTTTTTTTAATAGAAAATATATTTTCTTTTAGGTTTCTAAATATAAGTTGAGACACCTTATATCCCCGGTATGTCCGCTAGATATTATTAGTTTCGCTTTATATTTTTAGATCATTGTTCAAAATAATTTTAGAAATTGGATATTTAGCACGCTTGTAGATTGGGCATTCCTAACTTGTTTATATAACATTATACCGAAATTTGCCCTCAAATCGTCTTTCAAATGCAATGATTTATCTTTGATTTAAAATTTAAAATAATAATAACGCACTGTTCTACCCAAAGATTGAAGGGATGATAGATAAACTTCCACTATCTGTACCTGGATGACTCTTCACCAATTATATATTACACTGAGAAAAATAATTATCAAATGAATCAAATACTTGGACTAAACCGATTTTTAAAAACTTATTAACTCAACTAGTTCATTACTTTATTCATTGATTAACTAACTTAACTAGTTTACATTTTCATTAAATTAACATTTTTACAGTTAATTTTCATAATCAACCAGTTAAGTTAATCCATTGGGGCGGACGACTTTCAGTAGTTCGTTATACATATTTTTAATAGGAATTCAATTATAATATGATAATTAATTATATTATATTAAATGGGTAGATTTAAAATAATATTATAATATTTAAAAAAGTAAAACGTGAGAAAACCCATAACAGTTTGTCGAATAATTTTAATGATTTTAATTCTGATTTTTTGTATGGCAAATATAAACAATAAACATTATTTTAACTTAGTGAAGTTCAGTAGCAGCTCATGGGTGAAATATCTAGTGGTGCACAATAAATAAATTTATGGAGTAATAATAAATATATTAAAAATATTATATTAGGTTATTTTCTCTAAAATGTTCATATAATGTTGTAATAACGAATGTGACGTCATTAATTTTATTAAGAACATACCTACATTTATATAACACATTATTGAATATACCTTATACATATATATATATATATATATCCTAGATATGTGATATCCTGATAACATCTGAAAATGGGTATCTAGATAGTAACTACACTAAATTACAAATACGACCATAGAATAGCTAGAAACCTGGTGGTAATGGCTGTAGATAGAATAGTTGCGTGACGGCCTATGATGGACTGTAGTAAAAATCAGCCGGTAAAGTTCTTGTAAATTTAGGCTATAACAGAGCTTAAACCTAATTACTACTAGTTTTCTAGTGAATAGTGATCAATACTTGAAATTAACTTAGTATGCCAAAACGGTAATAGATTCTAGTTTTCTGCCGAAAAAGCGTTAGTGTGTATATTAGGTTTTAAATATTTTTGAGAAGAATATTTGTAGAACTCATAATGGTTGCTCGACGCGCAACCATTATATCTACAGCCGTGCTGGTGATTCAAACTAGATTTCTACGAGGATGCTATATAAGTTACAGAGTATATTTTTCGGGGGAGAGGGAATAAAACTCACATAAAACACAACCGCGCGTGAGCAAATTGCGCAGCATACATGCATTAAGCCGACCAACCGATCAGCAACGTGCATCGTAATGCATGATAATATATGTACAGTAATAACACTCACGGAAGCGACAACATTACTAAAATAGTGATAAATAAAACAATAATTTCATATATAAAAACAAGTTAATTTATTGCAATTTTAGATGGTGCACGTGTGCCTGTGCTCCATAACACGAGCCGCTACTGGTCATGTTATAATATTTGTGTCCACTTCAGCTGTACGTATACTTGGTGAAAATTTTATGTGAACAATTAACTTTTAACTGAAGGCTACTGGACAAGTTTCTACATTTTTTTATTTTTTTATTATTATTTTTAAGATATGACAAAATATCAATTAAAACATATCTGAATAATTTGTATGGGGAGACTCCTGGAAACGATCATTATTCGACTAACGTGCAGCGGTTGGAAATCGAGATCACGAGCAAGACACGGGTAGTCGTCTTGTATTATAATAATATATTATGTATGCTCGATGGCGCGCACAATAAACCGCGTACGGATTATTGTTCCCCGAAACGACGTGTAATTAGACACACTCGGCGACGTACCTATTACCTATTGACCAGTCGAATGTTTTATGATGTTAGAATAATATATATTATTATATATACCCGTCAGTGTCTGGTCGTAGCCTTTCGTAAAGAACAACATGGCCTTGGCCGCCCTTTCCGGCGTCTTCAGCAGGCCCTGGCGCTCCGGGTTCTCACCCAGGGCGCTCAACAGCATCTTGTACGAGTCCGTCATGTCCGGCAACAGGGCTTCCCGGGTGGGCGGCTTGTGGTCCAGCTCCAGGTCATGGTGAAACGTACAGTTCTCGTGGCCTGCGGACGGAAACCGGGTTTCGTTAATGTACCGCGGTATAATGAACTCAAGTGCACAATATACAATACCTACATTATGCATATTATTATACCGTGGTTACATACTAAGCCGTTGGTGATGTGGGTAACTCCAAGAGTATAACATTTCGGGAATCGCAATAAACATTTTTCACCTATAACGAGCTCGTTATCGAAACTTATTGGAATTACCAATATCATGTTATTTTTGATTTTAAATACATTTTTTGTAATATTTTACTTGGGTAGGTATTTATTTTTTAATTACGACATTAGGTACGTAATTTAGGTACTTATACATTAGAAGGAAAACCAAGTTTGTTTAATGTAATATGGTACTTATACTGTAAAATGTCTACCGGTACGTTGTATTCAATTAAAACGAAATCACCATAATTCTGTGGTGTACTATTTAGTTTGTAAGTTTTTACAAATAGGAAACTAAAAAAAGATAAAGGTACTCCAAAAAATTTCAAGGCGTTTTTTTTTTTTATCTCTGTTTAATTTTACTGCATATTTGCTTTTGATCGCAGAACGTTTTTGTAGGTACTTACCTGGTTTTTTTATATTATTTTACAGAGGCTTAAAATAGTATTTATTGGGGGGGAGGGGGGGGTTATGATGAATTTATCTTATTTTTTTCGACACCGATAACTCGAATTGCCGAAATTGGAGTTACCTACCACTTATAGTGGCTTAGTATTATTGTACCACATCATAATAATAATAATCAGAGGCGACTCGTGGGCTTTAAAAGTGAGAGGGCGATTAAAAATTATTCATTTTTGAAAAGCATAGAATACAATAATAATTATGTATACCAATTTAAAAGGTATTTATTAAACCAAATATATAATACAATAAAACTTATATGTTTTATAATCAAAATTTAAGCGACCACCTTTCATTTCACTAAACAGGTCTTCCAAGATGTTTATTTCAATTTTCTGTTAATATGATATTGAATTTTTATCTACTGTATTATAATAATATAATGATATACACCAATAATAAAAGAATGAATAAAATAAATAATGAAATGTGCACGCCTCACGAACACATAGTAATTAACTTATTCCGTATTGTTTCGCAGTTTACATGTTGGGCGACTATTCGTATCGCTTCGGGGGCCGTGTTATTACCGAAATCACCCTCTTTTATGCTTTTGTGTTTTGATCGTAGTTATGACGGGCGGATTGTCAACGTCGCTCCGGCTCCGAGCGCTGTTCGATATTCGATAACCGTGCGGATGAATAATTACTATAGGAGGTACCTATTTCAACCGTACTATTACCTACATATATTTTTAAACTCCCATCACTTTATAGTGTTTTCATAACAATTTTTACCTTCGATAATAATATATTGAAAATGCATTACAATGTAAATATAAATAATTGTTAATATTTAAATCAATTACCTATCTAACTTGTTATTAAGTAATTTGTTAAGGTTTTACAGGCGGGGGGAGGGGTGATCGCCCCTACACACTAGCCGCCACTGATAATAATACATGTACAATTGTAGAGTTAAATGTACGGAAATAGTGGCGATTTGAGAAACGAAGTGAGTAAATAGGTAATACATAAATCGAGATTCGTTTTTCGTTTAAAAAGAAGATAAATTCTTTTCGACGCGGTCGTTTTATTTTTATCGTACCAGGCGTGGTGGAGGTTCTGGGCGTTTTCGGGTTGCCCGACCCGTCGAATTCGCCGTCGTCCTTCCACGACGCGAGTTTCTTCAGCGCCGGCGGTTTGGTCTTCTTGTGCAGGCCCGCGACGTCCACCCCGTTTCCGTTGGATACCGTGGTGGTCATTGTCGTTGATGCTGTTTCGTTCGTTTTATTTATGTGTGTATGGTGTTTTATTTTTATTTTTTTTTTCCCCCGTACTATTATGCGCGCGAAAATCGAATCGGACGTGGCACTGCGCTCGTTATGCGTTCGTGTGGTCTCGGATACTGAACGGTCGGACGCCTGGTGACGGTCAGCGCACGACACTGAATGCGAGTGGTCGCCGCGGTGGTTCTCGTGGTCCGTTCGGCTCTTCGGTGGCGGGCGGCGCGCGTGTGCGAAAAACCCGCGGCGCCGGACGGCTCCGTGCGGCGGCGGGAGGGAAGCGGTAACCAACGTTTGTCAACTTCGCACATTTTCTCCATCTCCCTCCACGTCGTCACCCACCCACCCTTCTTTTCCTTACTCCATCACCATGTATACACGTATACGAGCAACACACACACACATATTACATGTGTATAGTTTTCGGCTCTTATAACGAAGGGGACTAACGAGTATAACGATGTTATTCTAACGATGAAATTTTTGAAAAAAAATAGGTATTTATTATAAATATTGTTCATTTTACTTAGGGCATATTTCCTTTATAGTTCACACGGGGAAATCTTCTATGTGCAATTATTAAATACCAACAAAAAAAATAAAATCATACTATTCTATAATAATATGTGCTAATGTAATAATTTTAACTAGTATAGTTATTATTATTGTGGACATGTCGCATCTCTGACAGAACAGTAACAAAACTAAAAAAAAAGTCCCTTCGGTCCTCGGACAGGATAGTGTATTATTATCTATTATTTTAAATTTTAAAGCTAAAATAAATCCTATTGTACCTATTCGAAAAAAATATTGTGACCGAAGTTTGGCCTAACAAATAGGTACCTAATAATATTATTTTCTTCGTATAGAAAACTTCTACTTGACTTCTTTTACCTAAAAAAGTATACCTATGTATACAGAAAAAAAAATCTAATTTCTAATTTCCACACAAGCCTCTCTCTCTCTCTCTATATATATATGTATAATGACCTATATAATTCTGTTTTAATTTTTTAATATT
>JAIPRL010001073.1:29082-98369 GCA_025469235.1 Pemphigus obesinymphae
ATGCATGTTGTTGGTAAAAGGGGGAGGGGAAGACCGAAAAAGAGATGGGGGATGTAATGGCGAGTGATATGAGGAAGGTGGGAGTAAGTGAAGAAGATGCGGGAGATAGAGTTAAGTGGAAGTGTAGGACCAGGGTGGCCGACCTCAAATAGTTGGGAGAGAAGGCGAAGGAGAAGAAGAAGAATGGAATAAGTTCCTATGAATGTGTTTCTTCCAAACACTGTATAAATAGTATATATTATTATTATAAATAATAATTTGACTAAACTTGTACCTACCTAATATTGATAATAATAATAATAAATTATAAGTTATAAGGCTATAAACTATACTATAAAAACTTACCAACTATATTTATATAGTTATAATATATTATATATACGGTATATATCAATATAATATGCATATCTACATATTTTTAAATTATAGTAGTTGTATTGTTTCAAGGACGTCCGTAGAAATTTGAGTGGATAAAACTATTTTTTGATAAACATATTTGACCATATTAATTATTATTAAATGAGTCATAACTTAATCAAAAAGTCCAAAATGGGGTTATTATAGTAATTACCCTAATTTGTCCTCTCTGTTATAATAGGTTCTACTCCGTAGAAGTAGTTAGTACCGTTTATTACGTTTTGTTGCGGTTAATATGCTCAGTGTTGCTTTATTATAATCAATTAAAAAATAATTTGGTACCTATCTATATCTATAGTCTATACATATGGCAATAACGGCAGTACCTACTTATTTATTATTATTTTTTTTTATGAAATAAAAAACGTTGATTTAGTTAGTAATATAAGAAAGGAAAAAAATTAATTAAATATATATTTTCTGAAATCTACTTGCCGTATAAAACAATAATATTATAGATCTTCCCCCCTCCGTTTTTCGGGATGCTCCTTAGCATCGAACAAATTGTATAACATTATTATTTTTTATATTATACCATTATTCGTTTTAGCTTATTATATATTAAAATGAATGTTTAAGTATTTCAGTAACACTAAAAATTAATTTTGTGTTCTGAAGGATATCAAGTAGGTAGGTACCTAAACTAATTTATGACTTAATTTTTTTTTTTTTAATTCTTATCGGAATACAATTTGTGTTGTTCTAGTGAAATCAATAAGAATACTATATTATTAATACGAGGAAAATTTTTTATAAATCAATAAAGTAGTAAAACACGTTAATTTCATAAGCATATCAATCAATGACAATATAACATAATATAATATCACGCAGTGTGCAAACCACAGACCTCCGCAGAACGGACTAATGTCTAATGAAGGAAGGTAATTATTCTATTTTGGACTTTTCGATTAGATTAGTTTTAGATTAGATGTGATTGATTTAATTAATGGAATAATATAAAAAATGTTCTTCCCTTCTACATACATATAATATATTTCAGTGTATACACGTTCGAGTTTAAAATTGTGATTACCTATTGAAATATAAAATAGTAACAACCTATATACAAATTAATTTATTAGGTAATTGTAATTTATAATTATTTCAACTATGAAAAATTCACATAAAACTGGTGATTATGTTTACAGCATAATTATTTTTTAACGAAATCTATTTTGTTGCGATTTAGAAAATACCTATTAATTTAAAAATTTTAAATTTGATAAACTTCTTATAAAACATATTATAATAAAATAATCGATTCATTTCGTAATTTCATAGGAATTTGCATTGTATTCAAATTAAAAAATAATAATTAAAAAGAAAAAATAGTCAATACTTACAAGTTACTTGTCAGTAATCAATAAAACTAATAAGCGTTGTTAAATATAGAAATAACTGATAAAAAGTTGTAGCTTAAATTAAAAGCCTCGTGTGAAGGGGCGCGGTATTAAATTGAAAATTTTTCACTCTCGATAGAAAATACACTTTACCATAAAAATATTAAATTATTCGCCTCAAAAATAAAATTATTAAAACTTACTTCTATTATGTATTTATATCTAGCTGATAACTATAGGTACCTACCCAATTTTATTAAAAAAAGTAAAATTTAATTAAATACATTTTTTTACATTAAAATGTTTAATTAATTAAAAAATGCTAAAAAAATAATTTTTTTTAAATAGTGAGTTCTTATTTTTCTAAGTATGTACCAATACAATTATTTACAAAAAACACACTAATCACTATATATTCTATAAGTATTGCGATTTTATCTAATTATGTAGATAATATTATTGACATATAATTAATGATCTAGATTCTGGATTTTAGTTGTTATGTTATCGCAGACATCAGACATGTGATGTTTATATTTATTTATTTATTATTATTATTATTTTTTTTTTTGGGAGGGGGGGGAGTAAAAATTTTATAGCTAGAGGTAAGTAGGTAAGTATTTCAATTATTTTAAAATACAATATTACATGGGGGTGAAAATGCATATAATACTGCAGGTGGGATTCAATTCTCAAAAACTCCCCATCAGGTAACAGTTAACCTAGTATACTTTACATAAAAGTTTTGTGCTAATAGGTAAATATAAAATTGCACGCAGACGAACTTAGAATTTTGCCGATTTTTTTTTTTTGGTACTCCGAAAAAAATTAATTACTATTTAGGGGACAATTTAAACAAAAAAATTATTTTTTAAATACAAATCCATTTACAAAAAGTTTAAAAACAAAAAAAGTCATCAATTTTTTCGGGGCATCACACTGTAGAGTAGATAATAAATAAACAAAATTGCTTTCCTAACAATTCGACATCCGAGGTGATGCCCCCTCCCTAGTCCCTCCTAAATATTTCATTATTGGCTGTACAGATATATCCGCACTCCTCAGTTATCTTTATATTTTATTAACATGAAAAACACGATGACGCATAATAATATATATTTTGTACTCACTATTAGCCATTGTTACATAATATGCTTGTTCATGAACAAAATATAATAAATATATAAATATCGACTGAAAATATTACGAAGTCTTGGCTGTTTAAACAAATACATACATATCTAAGTCGTTGCTATGGAGCTAGCTTTGGAGCTCTTTTTTCGACCGGGTTAAAAACTTATGAAATCAATTTTTCCATGACATTTTGGATAAACGTTATCTTTATATACTCATTCATAATCCATATCAGTTTTATATATTATTCCTACATGATTCTTACCATGGTTTAAAATATATATATTTTTTAAACCGTGATTCCTACTGTCTGTCCACCAGCATTGCTATACAACGACGACAACAACGACCTTTCCGCGATTTTCCCTTCTCGCGTAATAACACCTGCTATGAGGTATAAACATTAAACACAGTATTATCGATTTCGTTGGCCTTCTTTGACACAGCTGTACCGTTTTAATGATAATCAGTCGTGAAAAACATGTTTACGGCATCTTTGCGATGATGTGTTTCAATTTTGTATAGTAGCATGTCCAATAATTGTTTTTGTTGTTACCCATTCCATTATTGTTAATATGCATTAGGTGTTGTGCGTACATGATGGCCGCTAAAATACAACCATTTGATCCTCCAAGTTCTGCCAGTTCCGATAGGTAATTAAAATTAATATACAGTGTTTTTCTAGTACACTTGTTTTACTATTAACAACTAACTTAAAACTTTAATCGACAGTCGAATTTGTAACATTAGTAATAATTACTAATCAAAAATAGTTTAATTGCTTATTATCTTTAAATTATCTTATTGCTACTTTCATCTTTGGATGAAAAGTAATTTTAGTTTTAGGTAGTTTGTAAAATTATAATATATTTGTTGACAGTTGTTGTTTTGATTCTCTACATTAGGTAGGTATTCCATAGTTTGAAATGACCTACTTTTTTAGATGGCATATTATAATTGCAAAATTTATTTAGTAGGTACACTTATTATAGTTAACACATATTAACTTTGAAATATTTAGCTTGTTAAATTGTATTATAATAAATTCATTGGCAAATCTACACATTAAAAATAAAATATTTAAGGTATCTATATAAAAATCAAATATAAAAATATTTTAATATTATTAAGAAATTTCATTCTTGAATATGATTATAGTGATTTGACTGAATATCGAGATGTAGTGGGTGACATTTCGATAGCTTTAGACAATGATGACGAAGAAAGTGATAGCATAATCTCATCTAGTATGTCACCATCAAAACAGTCAACTAGTTCACCATCAACAGGTAATAGATTATTGTTTAATTGTACATTATTATAGTTGAAGTGAAAATAATATATGTTAGATACCTACCTAGGTATATATGTATTGTGTTTCGAACAAAAGCAGTAGCAAATTTAAATGTTCTATTGTCAGTAAATATTTATAAAATCACCCGATTAAAAGTTGTTCTGAAGACTATAAGTATCTAAGTGTAACATTAAGGTTAATAAAAGGAATAAAAGCCATTAAAATAAGTTTCCGATTAATATTTAACTATTAATCACCACATAATGTTTGAAGGATAATAATTGCCTACACCTATTATTGTATTTTAGTTTTGGTAAAATCGCCTCGATCAACCTTACGGCAAAGAACAACTTCTGTTAGCCAATCAACTAAAAAAACAGCAACAGAGTCAGTTCTACAATCTCATACAAGGACAATTTATACGGCTGGTCGACCACCATGGTATAATACTGCTGGACAGCAAGTAGAACCATTTGTTATTGGTGGGCTATTTTAATTATTACTATAGCTTATGATTATTAAATTTTGGTTGGATATAAACATTTGGTGTTTTTATAATAACAAGTGTATCACTAAACCTTTAATATTTCTTGTGATTAATTAAATACATACTACATAATATTTAGGTGTATGTGGTGGAAGTGCTTCTGGGAAAACAACTGTGGCTAGAAAAATAATAGAATCATTAAATGTACCATGGGTTGTATTGCTTAGCATGGACTCATTTTATAAGGTTCAATTTGTTTTATAATATTAGAATTAAGTTTCTAAGGGTTTTATATTATTAACATCATTTTAATAATAAATAATTAGGTACTAACTGAAGAACAGCACGAGAAAGCTGCCCGAAATGAGTATAACTTTGATCATCCAGAAGCATTTGATTTTGAACTCTTGACTGCTACTTTACAAAGATTGAAGGATGGAAAAAAAGTTGAAGTGCCCATTTATAATTTTGTTACACATGCTAGAGAAACTAAAACTGTAAGCATTAAGTTGCTTCCTTGTTATTACTTTAGACATTTATTTATTTAATGGAAACATTTCAGATGAACAAATTTTAAAATATTTTTTACATTTCTGACAAATGTGCAACATAGTAAAATTGGGTTTTGTATTTTTGATACAATTTAATTTAATGAGAAATTGGTTGATTTTAGGATATGATGACCTATTATTATAATTAATAAAGATAAATTATATACTATGACATACGAAATATTTTTTCGATAAATGTAATAAAGTTTTTTTACAAATGCACGAAAACTTGATAATTAAATTATAAATGTTTTGCTTAAAATGTAATTTATTGAAATATAATTTCTATATGTTATAGATTTTATGTTATATTTATTAATTATGGTAATAGGTCATTATATTCTAAAATAAACCACTTGTTCATGAAATAGGAAATTCAAAAACCGATGTTACTATGTTACGTGTATGTCAGACAAAGACAACTGAGTCAGGTGGTACCTACTACGTCCCCTTAAGAGGACGTAATACACCCAATTTTTAAGGGTTTTTTTTTATACGCAATTTTTATGAAATTTTAAGAGAAATGGAAATCTAAAAATTTTAATATATTTAAATACATTTTAAAATTAATTTAAAAATTGTCTTGTGTAAATACCATTTTTTTATTGTTGTGTAATTGTGATATTTGTTAAAAAAAACATGCTTATGCATAATTACGATTATCCTATTAGTGTAAGAGCAAAAATACCTACTTATTATGAAATTGATAGTTTACAACATTTTGGAGGAAATTTCTTATAGTTTTTTCAATAAACTAAATATTTTGCATACAATCTAACATTTAAGAATGATTTCCTTTTAGTTCTTTAAATAGCTGTAACTTTTTTTTTATAGGCATTTTATAAAAAGGGTATGACATTCCCTACAAAATGTTGTTAACTTTTGATGATATAATTGGTGTTTTTATTCTTAAACTACTGTGAAACGAATTATCGTCATTTTAGGTAGACATGTTTTTGCACTAGAATTTTAGGGGTATCACGTCCTCTTAAGTAAAGGTTAATCTAATCTTATGACAAGAAATGTTTATTTTTTATTTTAAGAGGATGTTAGCATGGTCATTTTTAAGAGATTTTATTTAATAATTGAAAATATTTTTTTTGAATTTCTCATTTATATCAATTTGTAAACATCATAGAAATATAAAAAAAAATAATAAATGATAAATAGGTAACATTATCTAGCATTTCATAGAGCTGTTTTTCAATATATGCATTTAAACACGTATTATAAGTAGTATAAATGTAACTAGTTAAAAATTTCAAATATTGAAAATAATGCTAGGCATAATAAACATTGTATAGTGTCCCAGGTTCATGGTGATTATTTGTTTTTTGTTTTCTATATTTACGATGTTGTAAGTTGTTAAAAATATGAATGCTAATACGAGTTTTTATTAAAAATTTCATTTTCATCAAACAAAAAAAAAAAGTTTTTAAAAAAATGTATTTTAATTAAAACATACTGTATATAGTATTTTTAATTTTTATTATTTGTTCTTATTTCAATCATAAGTTGTCATTATAAATTATTATAAACCCAAATCATAAATATAATACACTTTTTACTTCGTATATATATATGCTGTAATTTTTATTGTAAACCAAAAACTAACCAATTTGCCAAATACTAATGGTAAATTCTCAACTGAAGTAAATAAAAAATAAAATAAATATTATTATTGTTCTAGAAAACAATGTATGGTGCAAATGTTATAATATTTGAAGGAATTATGGCATTTTATAATTCAGATGTTTTGGAGGTTAGTAACATTTTATTAAAAATAAATGATTAATTCATGCATGTTAAAGAAATGATGCTGAACTATGTCAATTAAAGTGGTTTGGATTTGTCATATCTTCCACAATGCACTCTGAATAGTAGTGATGTAATTATATGTACAGCGTAGTACATTATTGGTTTTTTATTATTTTATCCTAAATGGTAAAATTATATTCTTGAAATTATTCTACCGAGGAAAATCTGGTCTTAAAATAATGTACTTATAATAATTATTCACAAGTTTTATCATTTAGGATAAAATAATAAAAAAATCATTAAATGTTCTATGTTGTATATATAAAAATAACATCACTACTGTTCGAAGTGCATTGTGTCAGATGAAACAAATTTGGACCATATTTGTTCGTTTTGGCCGACTGTTTGGTGTCCTTCGTCCAACATTCATGGATTGATTTAATAATTTATGATAGCAATTTATTTTGAATATTCATTAGTTATTAGTTATTATTTGGAAACAAATATATAGTGTGCAACAAAAACTTTCAAAATATACTCTAAAAAAATTTCGATACTCACAAATATTAATATAGGTATTTTAAGAAAATAAAAAAATTTAACTGATAAAAATGGTTCTTGAAAAATAATTCACTGATGTACTTTTACAATTTGTATTTTGCCACCCACCGACCCATATTTAATTGACATTGTAGGTGAGGGAAAATGTAATGTGGTGCTACCCATTTAAAACAACGTATTTTCAAATTAAACGTTATCAGTGATCAGTGGTAAAATACAATAAAATTGTTTGGAACAATGGTGAAAATACCGAATCCTTATATATATTTTTAAAAAATTACACATTTTATTGGAAATATAGATAAAACGTTAAAATATGCACTAAAATGCTTCAAATTTAATTTATATAAAATCAAATAATATTGAAAATATGCAAAATAAACTGTATATTCTGAATCTATGTATATATGTATGTATAAAACAAAAAAAAAAAATCAATAGAAAAAAATAAAAAATGCAACAAAATTTGTTTCTTAGTTATTACCTAGGACCTAGATATTTCTTAACTCTTATAATGGTATTTTGAAAAATATTCAATTGATTTTATTAATCTAAAGATAATAATTAAATTATAAATATTGTAAAATTAACTTGTGAGTATCTATGCTTAACTAATTAGTTAAATAAATACAATTTTAAATAATTTATAATTTATTTGTACAGATGTTGGACATGAAAGTGTTTGTGGATACTGATGCTGATATTAGGTTAGCAAGAAGATTGAAAAGAGATATATCTCAACGAGGTAGAGATCTTCAAGGTGTTTTAAAACAGTATTGTACTATGGTAAAACCATCATTTTCACATTATATTGCTCCGTCCATGATTCATGCAGATATCATTGTACCACGAGGTGGTGATAATACAGTTGCTATAGAATTAATTGTTCGACATGTACATAAACAACTACAAGCGGTGAGTTGAATTTTTTAATTGAATCTATTGTTTTTGTTATAAATACAATCTTTATAATTTATAAGGAAAATGTTTTCTTGGGTCATAATCAATGGCAGTGTAGTAATTAAAAAACCAATACTAAAGTAAATTTACCTATAACTAAACTTAGACAAGAAAATGATCTATACTGCGTCCCAAAAGAGAAGATACTAGTTTGCACATCACAAATTACGGTTGTTCTGTGCCTGTATAAAATATTTTTCAACTTTACCTCACATTGTGTGTTTCCGAACACGCTCGATCACTACCGATATGTATACATCGAATTGTATATATTAACAAAACCAGAAACCTACAAATTTACAAATATCGTGTAGTCGTGTAATAAATTATGATTGTTATTCGTGTAATAAAAATATTTTGTAATATATAAATGTCTTTGTTATAACTTATAACCAATTAGTTAATAATAAATAATTTGCTATAAATAAAAAAACATAATTTTTTTTATGCCTAATAGTCAATTTCATCAATAAAAAAAAACATAGATAATATAATAATAATATACAATAAATAAATATATTTCACTTAAGAATTAAAATTTCGGAAAAACTATGACACTTCAGCATAGACAATGATTGCATCTATATTAGAATATATATCATTCTAATATTAGAAATGACACAACAAAAGTTGTGATAAGAATGCTGAATGTAAATTGCCTATATTTTCATTGGTTAGCCGGGGGCAGCAAATATGGGTAAAGTGTCCTCTTGAATAAGTACAAAACATGCACTTTACCACCTCCCTTACAAAATATTTATTTTCATTTTGAAAAAAAAAAAATTAAAGTATACTCAAATAGTAAAATAATCGTGGCCTCAAATTTGATGAACGAATGAAAATTATATTATGTTATGTGTAATAAAACTGATGTAACCCCAGTTTTGTTGATGCAGTGTTTTTTTTATACATGTAATGCAGTTAATTGTTTTCTTTTAATGTTAAAAATTAATTTTATTATTAATACCTATTATTGATACTCAACTGCTATGATTTTCTTTTTTAAGCAGATTATGAATAATATCAATTCAATTGCAGGTAGAAATATTTTTTTTTTAATTAAAATGATTTATTTGAGAAAGTTGTAGTTAATTATTATTTATGTTAGTAGTGTTAATTTGATAATTTGTAAACTTTATGTTATGTATTGAACTTTCAATATATTATTCCATTTTTAACTATAACATAATTAAATCTGATGCAGTGATGCCCTAATGATTGATTTTGTTGATGAAGAAGTGTACATGTTTTTATCATAATATTATTCATTTTGGGGTTTCTTCCTGAAAAGTCAGCTCCCTGGGTTTTTTCATACTTTTTCTTCTTAGTCTTCACTACTTCAGTAATTCTGGTCTTTTAGTAAAAATATATCTTACATTTAAATTTATTATGTTTTAAGAATTTAGTAGATGCAAAAAGAGATTGAATTTATTAGTGTTTTTTTCATAATTTTTAAACATTATTGAATCATACCTAATTATCTGGGATTAAACTAGTTGCCACGACCATCTACTATTTCAACATTATATTATTCTGAAATTGTATCAACTTGTATTCTAAACCTAAAATTGATCAAATAAGAGGTAGTTTTAATTATAAAAATATAATAATAATCTCAATGTAATCAATTATTAGATAGTGTTATTTCTTTATAATTGAAAAAATAATGGAGATAAAGACGTAAAATTTTCACTAATTTTTAGTACCACAGAATTTCAAAAAAAATTTCTACATTTTCTTATCAGTTTTGATTTATTGATAGCAATATTATTGATTTTTTTGTACCTACCCAATTCATGAAAGTTAATAATGGTTCGAATTCTGTATTCAAACCAAAAACCCATTTTTACTGTGCTTTTTCGGAAATTTCTTACAAATCATAATATAAATTATTATTATAAGTTTCTTATTGTCAATTATTTTAGGTATAGGTATGCTTCCTAGTTTTGTAATCTACCTAAATAAACATGATTAAAACCGTAAAATGTAATTACTTTATTGTAAAACATGCTTATTACTTTAATAATAACTCAAGTTTAGATTAATGAATTCTGATTGTATCATGGTTTTTTGAACTAAAAATATATAAATAAAAAAATTCAAATTCAAATTTACCAAAAACATGGTATTTTGTAATTTCAAATAGCTCTAATTTAGTCAATTTTAGATTTAGAATACACGAGTTAAAATATTGTAAGTCAGAGAAATTAATGGTCCAGTAGTTTCATGTGTAGAATAGATGTCTGTATATGTATGTAAAAAGCTTAATATAGTATTTGTTTATGCATTAAAGAATCTTAAAGCATGTGCACTTTTTAAGAATAAGAAATACTTTATAAAATTTTTTAAGAAATATGTAAAATATGTCATTCATTTCCATTTCCAAGGTAGAATTTCAAAAAATCCTTTTTAAAGCCGTATTCTCACGACTCATGAACCTGACGAGTATATACAAATATCAATTAATGGGGATGTGGCTTTATTAAATATATATATATATATATATATATATAATATAATTGAAACCACCTTTCCTCACCTTAAAGGTCAAATTTCAAAAAAAATTTTAATCCTTTTTGGAATTTATTGTCATTAAGAGGATGCCACATATCTGATTTTTATGGGGTTTTATAAAGGTAATTTTTTTATTAAATTTTAAGTAAAATTAAAATTAAACAAATTAAAAATAGACCTCTGTCAGTACCATTTTTAATTGTTGTGTAATCATGATATTTATTAAAAAAAATGTTTACACATTTTTCATTTTTATCAACTTGAGAACATTGTAGAAAGATGAAATAAGAAAAAAAAATTATAAAGGACAAAATTATCTAGTGATTGATGAAGCCGATTTTTGATATAAGGATTTTTACACTTTAAGCTGTAAAAAAAAAATTTAAAAATCAATATTTTAATAGCTCAAAAATGTGGAAAAATACATATTTAAAAAATCGACTATATCTGTTGCTAGATAATGTTGTTAGCTATAATTTATTTTTTGTTTCGTATTTCTAACATGTTTCTAGGTTGATAAAAATGAAAAATTCTAATGCAAGTTTTTCATTGAGAAATTTTCAGTGTGGCGTCCTCTTAAATTGATATTCTTTGAAAATTTCAGCTTTCTATGACTAATAGTTTGGGTTGGGCATTAAATAAAAATTTAAATCAGCTTAGTTTCGTTATTCCAAATTATAGATTTGTGTTTAGTTCCAAAAAAAAAAAAAGTTTCATTTATATGTATATATATGATATATATATATATATAGGTTTTATTTATCAAACAAAACTGTTGCAAGACTTGTACATATGTGATATGTTTATATAATCAATATAAAAATTTTTCCTAAATATATAGTTTTATAAATCATGAATTTGTATAGTAATAATTTTCATGATTTATTTTTATAAGATTTTATTTTATAATAAAATAAAAAAACCGAGAAATAATTATTTAAATTAAGTTTTCTGTGAAATATGCATTTATATGCAAAAACATTTTTTTATGCATTCTTTGTGAAACGAATTATTCACATTTCTTGTTCTCATCAAATTACATACACTCAATAAAAATATGTAAATGTATACAAATCCGGACTCTATCATTATAGATACAACTGCACTGAATTGACAGGCACATAATTACTGGTAATCTGTTAAATCTTAGTTATTATTAATCATAAGAAAATAAATATAATTTTCTGTTAAAATATTAATATTTACCTAGAAAAAACTATTTAAAAATTTAACTTCATACATTTTAAATTATGATGTCAACAAAATTAATTATATAATGATAATTATTTTGTTTGTTATTTAAGTATATATATAAAAAAAAAAACAATAAGTTTTCCTAATATACAGTGTGTTGGCGCTGAGAGGTACCACCAAATATTTCAGTTTGATGACCTTGGATTGAAATGGGGTTTTCAGGAGATGAAAGGGAGTAACAAAATACACATATTAAGAAAATTTCAACATTTTAACCCTTTTGGTAAGCACGTACGCAATATAACTTACTTTTTTGTAAATGGTAACCCCATTTTTTCTTACAGATTCGGATAGATTATTTTTTTTTTAATCATTTTAATATAAGAAGTTTTTTTTAATTACAAAATTGACAAAATTAGAGAACATCTAATGAAATTGTAACTATGTTTATTCTAAACTCAAGATATTTCCAATATTCTTACAATGATTTTGTATACTCGTACAGATAAGAGATAAATACATTTTTGTAATTTACTCTAATTGTACTCACTCGAGAACTTGTTGATAACTATAGAGTAATTCCATGTCTGGCAAGATCCCAGGATTTAATCCCATTAGACTTTTTTTTATGGCGGCATTTAAGAACTGTTGTATATGCCAATCCACCTTCTAATGTCCAAGATTTAAAAAATAAAATACAAGAGGCATGTAATAATTTGAGTCATGACCAAATAAAAGCAGCAACATCAAGAGAATTTTTGAGACGTATGGAATCGTGTATGGAACATCAAGGCGAAAAATGAGCAATTTATTAGATAACATTTATTAGTTATTTATATTATATTATAATTTATACTAAAAACACTAAAACTAGTGTTTATTTATTTATGTCCATATTTAATAATATGTATCAAAGATATTTCGAGTTTAGGATTTACTTTTTTTTTTTATGATGGTTACAATTTCATTCAAAACAGATAATTCGTAAATTCAAATTTAAACGCACTTTAATTATGTCAATTTTGGAATTAGAAAAAAACTTCTTCTATTAAAATGATTAAAAAAATTCTGAATCTGTTGGAAAAAAATTGGGTTTCCATTTAAAAAAAAAATAATTTGTATTGTGCATGCGCGTACCAAAAGGGTTAAAATGTTCTTAAATGTATATTTCATTATTCCCTTTCACCTCCTAAAAACCCCATTTCAATCCAAGGTCATCAAGCTGAAATATTTAATTGTACCTTTCAGTGTGAACATACTGTATATTAAAAACATAAAGAATTAAAGAAAATTAAAATCATATTTAAATAACATATTATAAATTAAAACATTTTCTTATGTTTAATGTAAGGTTACACCTAGTTATTTAATTTGAAAAAAAAAATAGTTCTTTTATGTTTATATTTTCTTTTCGTATAACTCGTATAGAGTATTGAATATGTATGAGTATTACGTATGAATATGTCAAATGAATTTTATCAAAATTAATGGGTTTGGAAGAATTCTCGAGAGATGAGTTCTTAAAATAATTATAAAAAATTATGTATAATACAGTCAGTATTATCTTTAACGACAGCTAAGGAAACCTGTAAAATTACATCATTTTAACCAGAAGTTATATTATCCAAAATTAATTTTTTGTTTCTAGGAAAAATATATTCAATATAATTAATTATAATAAGACAATTATAAGACCAATATTCTATAGGTGGAACACCTCTAACCATAGTTAACAGTGATTTGTGATTTCTACCGACATCGACAACTATGTTGTTATAATCAGTAATTTTTTACATACATATTGAGGGTATTTTGCGGGGACCTTGAAATTAACATAGTTTTACCAAATATGTCATTTAGATGATACTATATAAATTACTATAATTATTTAAAAATATGTCATGGGGGTGGTTGAGTGCCCAAAAACATTTATTCTTGTATGTTCATGAGTATGTTTTATGAATAATGAATTTCTCAATTAGTAATTTTTATTTTATAGAAGAAACACATTCTTTCATTTTGATAAATTGGTTATTAAATTTTAAACATGTATAACTTAAAACTGTATTTTCAAAAATAGTGATCAAATGAATCAATAACTACTGTTTTTATATCAATCACATTTTATAGATTTATGAGATATAAGCCAATGTACTGTTTTGAATAATGGATTTTTTTTTACATGTCTAAAATCATGATATTTTAGTATAAAAAATTCACTGTTTTCCTACATTTGTCGTTTTGTTCCTAATTAATATTTTGAAAAAAAGACTCAAGTTTTAGAAGAATGGCTATAAAACGATTATTTATTTATATTTTCTCGTAAAATTTTTATGAAATATTTATTTAAACAGTATTTTGTTTGTTTTATAATTTTTAAAAATTTTTTTTAAAATATGTTTTATAGATTTCTTAAATTAAAACTTGGATGTGCTTTGTTTGTTGGTGAATTAATATTTTAATTGAAACACTGATAATAATAAATTACATACATGTTATTATTTTTAATTAGAAAGTAAGTTCAAAAATGTATTGATAATTTATTTAAAAAATGTACAACTTAATACTTTACTTATACATATAATCTATAACATTATAATGACCTATCTAAAACAAAATTTTGTACAAAGTATATAATAAACATTATAATTTATTTTTTAATTGTTAAAATTAACAAACAAATAATGTAACTATGTAGCAAATGTGTAACATAACTATGTTATACAAATGCGATAAAATTTTCAATAACATGCCTATAGATATTTAAAAAATTTTAAAAACATCAATGAAAATTAATTAAATTTGTTGATAGTCTTGTATTGGTAATATCAGAAATAAGTATTTTGTATTATAATATATTCATTGTTATACTAGCATAATAAACTATCTTTTTTAATACTTAAATAATATCAGTTTATTGTTTACTTGTTTGATAATAAATAATCATATCTGTAGTCGTTAAAACATGCTGTCATTTATGTGTTCTTGAGAACTCGTGATTGGCTGGTTTATGTACATAATCACTCTTAATAGCTTTATAAATATTTTTTGTCATCAATACATTATATTGTAATATAATACACTGGAGTCAAAACAAATGGTTTCGGTTTTAGTTTTAAATAATGTGAAACATTCATATCTTTAGTTAAAGTAGAACATCATAATATTTTATTTAATTAATTTGTTTAAAAAATGTAATTGTTTATTTATTTAATGTTTTATTATTTGATTAATGTTTTTGATGCTTCCGTATTATCATCCAGACTATCCACTTTAATTGAGAATTTACCGGATTACCAGGTTTTGATCACCTACATATTATATATTACGGTCACTATTTTTGTATATTTTTTCTGTGCAAAGTTTATTCAATAATTCGAAGTATAGACAATATTTATTTTTAAATAAGTTGAAATTGTGCCCATATTACACTAGATCAATATAAACATCAACACATTGGATCGACATATAATTCTGGTTTATGTTCAACTTTTTTTGTCGTTCCTACATGTTGATTAATAGAAATCCCGATTGACAAATAATAATATAATAGAAATTGTATAATCTGAATCGACAAACGCTCAAATTTGCGAAAACAGTCCATAGGTCAACAATTTATTGTATGTAGGTACTTGTTCTAAAGTTTGTTGTGATAATAATTAATATAATATAAATAATATTTGAGAAAATAGTAAACAATGCTCAGTGCTCACTTCACGTCAGTTGATATTATTTAGTCACACATGCATAGGTATATCATTATCATATCTATTAATATATATTATTATTATAATACCAAATTTTCATCTACCCTCATAGTAAATACAAATATGATGAACGTAAATGACGATCCAGTGTAATTGCAAATTCATTTTCGACAACTTGGATCGATTCGACATATAATTTGTTAATCAACTATAGTAGATCTAGTGTAATACGAGCTATATAGTGAATATTCAGGTAATCGTTATATTATACACATAAACATTTTATTTCAAAAAAAATTTACCCCTTCTAAAATGTAATATTAATTTTATACTATTTTATTTATTATTTACTTACCTAGCTATTTGTATTTATTAAAGTATTATTCAATATAGTAATTTTCTATTTATCAACTAATTACTTTATTTACTAATTCTCAATTGAAGCGAGTAGTCCGGATAATACGTAAATATCATGTTATTAATGTTAAAATATTAAATTATGTTTTAGCGAGGATTTAAATTACGAGAATTTCTTGCAATGTCTTACGTGGGTCAACCTTTGCCAAGTTCTATTCATCTGTTGCCACCTACACCACAAACACAGGGCTTACATACATTTATTCGTAACAAAGACACGCCTAAAGATGAGTTTATATTTTATTCCAAACGGCTTATAAGACTAGTTATTGAATTTGCACTATCATTGTTACCATTTAAAGTAAGTGTTATCAATTTATGTTATTTGTGTAAAGAAAACTATAAAAATTAATTTTGGTTGACAATATGTATTTAGGATGTTATTGTAGACACGCCTCAGTGTGTACCTTATTCTGGTAAAAGGTGTGCTAGTGACAAGATATGTGGTGTCTCAATTTTACGAGCTGGGGAAACAATGGAACAAGCAGTTTGTGATGTTTGTAAAGATATACGTATTGGAAAAATTCTGATTCAAACAAATAGATCTACAGGTGAACCAGAAGTATGTAATTAATTTAAATATTAATTATGTTTTGTATAATAAATTATAATCGTTTAAATTTAGCTTTATTATTTGCGTCTACCCAAAGATATTAAAGACTACATGGTTATTTTAATGGATGCTACAGTGGCTACTGGTGCAGCCGCAATGATGGCTATTCGAGTACTTTTAGATCATGATGTTCCTGAAGAAAATATTTTATTGGTATCATTGCTAATGGCTGAATCTGGTATATAAGTTCTTTGATTCAATACTATACTATGCTAAGTATGTATTATATTTTTAGGGGTGCATACAATTGCATATGCATTTCCTCAAGTGCGCATCGTTACATCAGCTGTAGATCCAGAAATAAATGAAAAATTCCATGTTTTACCGGGAATTGGTAACTTTGGTGATAGATATTTTGGTACTGAACCAGAGTATTTATCCAGTTAGTAATTGACTTTACTTATGTAATTGTGTTGATATTTACTTTTGTTTGTGATTATTAACTTACTATTATTTTTCAACTAGGTATTAATTTCTTATAATATTATTTTACTAATTTGTGTTGCTAATGGATGTACTTATAGTGTAATATGAGACTTTTAGTATTAAATTAATGATTATATTTGTTTAAGTACCTACCTATTGAACATTTAATAAACTATTTTATTTTATAATGAAATTTAATATTTCTGGATAATGGTTTTATTTATTTTTATTTTTATTATATATTATTTTTGTATACATTCTGTGAGTTATGATTTTGTGTTTGTCAAAAATTTGAAAAAATAAATTATGGTTTTTAGTCTAGAATGTAATAATTGTAAATTTCAATCTATTAGTTAAATTGAATAGGTAAATGAAAATATTATGGGTACTGTTTTGTATTTAAATAAATAACTGCTATTTTCTACTAGATATGGTCCAGTTTTGTTCTCAATTAAGAGCATGGTATGAGTTCGCAGGACCTCTAAGTGAGTACTAAATTTGCTTATTGGTAAAAAAAATATTTTTATTCCTTGGTATTGAGGGCATATATCAATTCTCATGGAATAGTGCTCGATAATATAGGGACGGCGAAGCCGGGGAAATTTTTGAATCGCCACTGCAATAATAACAATTAGATCAAACTCACTCCAGTTTGTAACACGCTGAAAGTTATTATTTTAGGTATTCTCCAGAGGGGCCATGCCCCTCCCTGGCTCCCTAATGGGTACATATATACAGGGGCTTTAAGCAAAAGGGGTGAGGATATAGCGAGGCACTAGGTTCCGTGTACTCCTTTGAGTTATGAGCAATCCAAAATTAGGTTTTGTTCTAAGTACTCAAAAATGTGACTTAGATGTTTTATAACTTAGTGTACAACATACTTTGCCATCAATCTGAGCCAGTTCTCGCTGTCATTGAATGCGTTGTGGCAATTTCAAAAATTTTCCCCCATTGAGAATTTATGTACCTAAAATTCCGACTATGTTTGTATCACTGGAGCGTAATTCGGTTGGTTAAGCGTGAGTACAAAAATTGTTAAGTAAGTGATGGTCGATGGTATTCGAATCCAATATCGCCGAAATTAACAATTTGTTGTAAAATTTACAGAAAACAAAATACTTGGGAGTCTTTCGTGAATGTCTATGTAGCAGTAGTCCAATTCCCGGTTCCAAATTTAGCAATTTGTTACGGATTTTCAATTATCTTCCGCCGCGCCGTGAGGGGGACAATACAACGTTATGTGATGTCTCGGGAGTCGGGAGCCCTCCATTCGTGCGACTGATTTTTTTTTTAAATTTTTGTAATTTTTATAATTTTAATTGGTTCCAATTTGATTCTTGGTGGCCTCCAAATAGAATTCCTTGATATTTTGATGAGTACCTAACTGAAATATTTATTTTTGGAAATTTTCAAATAAAATAAAATGAAATTTTCTTATATTATGTTTTTATACACAATATAACTTGTAATTTTTTTGTGTCCACAGGATAAAATTATTAATAAATGATATTAATAAATTGTAGGTATATCCAAAATTGGAAAATTATATTTAAAAAATTTAATTAGGTAGGTACATAAATTAATATGTATTTATGTAGGCTTCATAGTTACGAATAAATAACCATAATCAATTTTACTTAACGAAATAATGTTTTTACCATTTTTACGTAATTTTTTGTAGTTTTCTTAGTATAAAAATGTATTGGGATAATCTAAAAATGACAAAATGTATTAAATAAATATTGTAAAAAAGGTTATGTAAAAAATTAATGGAGTTGTATGGTTAACAATATTTGGATTATCCGAATAGAATTAATTTTTTTTATCTAATATCTGGTTTCGGATTTACGGATTATCCTGATACTATACTATACCTACTATACTAGTTGAAATGAGAATTTTTAAGAAGTGTTCACGTTTTTATGCATTATATTGTGTGTTGTACAACGGTGGATTTGGAATAGTTAAGAAATTCCATAAAACCTTTCGGTGAATTAAAGTAGTAGATCAAAAGAAAGAATTGTTGATGGAGAAAGTGTAGAAAATTGTTTAGTCAATGCCAAATTGTATGTAGTCTCATTGAATGTGCAGAGTTCATGGAAAAGGGATTTGATAAGAAAATTAGGAGAGAAACGAAGGCTGAGAAAATATTGGAGGATATTGTAATATTGTTAATATTAATATGTTATTGGTGTCGATACAAGGAATTACAAAGATATAACATTGAGTTGTGAATGTCGAAACGAATAGATGTATCCGAGAAGGAAAAATGGGTTTAAGAATAAAGTAATAATTTATTATTAGTTATTTCGTATTTATTTTAATAATAACGTAACTATATTAGGTACACTGAACCATATATATCTGTGATTTCAATAAAAATATAGATTTATTTAATAATATTGTTGTTAATATACGTCCAATAAAATGTTTGTCGATTTAGAAATAAAATAATTGTTAATTTAACAGTAAAATAACAAAACGTATTTTTGATTTAACAATATCTTTTATCAATATCTTGGATAAAATTGTCCAATTTAATACAAATTTATTTGAATTAATAAATATTTTGTTAATATATTATATATTATATTTATTTATATATTTATATATTATATATATATATTATTATTAATAATATTTTGTGTTCATTTCTTTTTTTCTTCGTAGAACAAACGCTCATTTGTTAATAAAAATAGTCAATTTAAACAGAATATTTTTTCAATTTAATAAAATTTTATTATAATAATAACATCTGTATTAATTTTACAAATTATTTTTATTGAATTATAACTTATATATTTTGTGAAATTTACAAAATGAATTTGTTATTGTAAACACATATTTTATGAATTTAACAATATATAGGTACCTAAGTACATATTAAAATAATAAAAATTTTATTATTTCAACAAATATTCGTTTGTTAAAATTCGATTATTGCATATTGTTAATTCTACCAATGATATTTGGTTCAGTGTATATTATTGAAGCTGACAATACATATTTCATTTTGTATGGGTAGGGCCCAGGGCTCACCGTCCGTTGCGTCCTCCACTGTGCGTACTTATATAAATTAAAAAATGAAATGCCTACCTACCTACCGACCGATATTAATACCGTCAGAACTTCAACCCTGTCCTTCATGTAACCAAATCCTGGCTAAGCCACTGGCCATAGTAGCGCACCCGTTATATAAATTATATAAAGATTTTTTTTAACTATACGGGTATATTATTGTGTAGTAAAGAAAAAAAAAACGTTTGTTTTTAGTATAGGTAGTCATATATAGTTTATACTCCTTTTTTGCTTAGACCTGCAGTGAATACATATATTATTAATCCTGCACAGGTACACTGAGGTATTATAGTATAACATTTAATCACGTCCCCATGCACGCCTCCCCCCCAAATAATTAATTAATTCGACTTTGACCCTGCAATTGACATTTTCAGAAAACCACAGAAAATAATGAACACATAGCAGGTACCTACCTAATATATTATTATTATGGTATTATATTTTATGGCGAGAATTACATCGTTTTTGGTGGCTCTATGTGCGATTTTCCCCGTAGGTACATTATACCTAAACGGGTTGAAGTTTTAGACGTTTGTCCACTTTTCAACGGGTTAATATTTGTTAACGGGGTACGTTTCTGGTTATATAAGTATATTCTTACGCTATAAAAACGAACGTCAACGTTTTTGGACCTCCCGTGGAGGATCGCCTCCCGAGTAGCGTGACGGTGCAAGGATTTTTTTCTAGGGTAGGGCCAATATAGGAGGCCAACAGTTATAAGGTCGGGCCATGGAAAAATTACCGTTTTTTTTTATTTTGCTCATCGCTTGAAATTTAGACCCAAAAATTTTTTTTCCCATTAAAACATAATGTGAAGACATTTTTTTTACTCATCTAAGAAAATAACTTTTTTTATTACATTCTATCTATTTTCTAAACTAATAATATTGTGTACATAAAAATAATATATTATAAGTAATTTAAAATCATTTATAATATTATTTAAAATTATATATTTATTACAAAAAGTGTAAATATAATCTCAACATAATACTTAGTCAGTATTAATATAAATAAATATTTATAACCGATCAGAGAACTCGTTTACACAAGGATATCATCGATGATATTTTGATTATAAAATCAATATCACTTTTTTTGTTTAGTATGAATTTTTTTTTTCAACAAATATGTTTTTTATATTTATTCATTTTTTATACTTATGAACAGGGATCCATAGCGTTATGGGAATAACATTTCAAAACGTTATTTAGAGTTACGTTTCAGCTATATAGAAATAACGTAACAAAATAAAACATTGTTATAGGTATGTTCCAATATAAAGTTACCTATTTTTCGTAACGTTATAATTCGTTGAGTTACGGAACGATATATATAAAACGTTATCAGTCCCTGCATAAAATCATTATTTATAGAACTTCTTAAATAGTTTTCAACTCTCTTCATATACATGAGAATGTACACTCGCATGTCGCTGAAGACACTGGAATAGTAATTTATTACTATACCTACTACACAATTTATACATTTCTGAAAACGTTACTTCATACATCTTCAAAAAACTATTTTTTATATTAATCAATCCGTTATATCGATGTTATTCTATTAAATACACAATAATATTGTTTATTGTATTTTTGATAATTGGATTTCGTGATATTAAAATAAAATATTATAGATATTTTCAGGGCGGGCCAGTGTGTTTTTAAGGTGGGCAATGACCCGCCATTGGTGCCGTCATTGCTCCCGAGTCCCGATGGACAACAGCTATATCTACCATCACCATTTACTAAAAATCGTTGCTTAAAATAAAAAGAACTTAAGAGAACGCCACACGCTCGATTTTTAACGGGTTTTGTATAGGCAATTTTTTCTATGACATTTTAAGAAAAACGAAAATCAAACAAATTACAAATATTTAAATATATTTTAAAGGTAATTTAAAAATAGACTTGTCAGTATCATTTTTTATTGTTGTTTAATCAAGATATTTATTAAAAAACATGTTTACGTAATTCAAATGCCGTGTAACTTAAAAAAAAAGAACGTAGAAACAAAATTGTAAGTACCTACCACTGTTTGAAAGACGAGACGTTAAACTATATTTTGTTTATAAGCCGATTATTTAAAAATCATATTAACAAATTAAAAATATTCCAGACAACAATATCATGGAATTAGCACATCCTAAATACATCCTGGATGGGATATGTTTCATCAGTGGCGTCATTTCAGGTGTTATTAGACGGGGGCAAAATTCTAACCGGCCCATTTACAAATACAGAATTTTTATTTCTCCCATAGTTTTTGCTGTTTACATTTCTCTTGTTGAACATGAGTCATTTGGTCACTAGACACTAACTTCTATTTGTTCGATTTATTTATAATGTACGTATATTGTTGTTCATTTTGATTTTTAACATTCCGTAACAGTCCCCTATAAAACTAATTACCTATCTTTAAATTTTAGTATACTTACTATAGACGTGCAAGAATCAAACATTTTCGATCTAGCCTGAACCGTTCTCATACACGGAACGGCCCGAAAATAAATTTAAATCAATAAAAAGCCAAGGCCAGTTCAAAATCAGTATTGACTGAGCCAATTGAGGGCAAGGCCGGTCCTTACAGGTCCATATATTACCTTCAAAATATATTTTTATTATACATTTTTTTTATGGGAAGATAAAGTCGGACTTGCCGATATTCCTAACGATCGAACCGCAGAAAGCCTTTAAAAATTAGACGGGGGAAAATGCCCCCTCTGACCCTCCCCCAAATGATTCCACTGTGTTTCATAGCATGGATATTCCATTACAGTCGCGAAAATGTCGAAAATTCATCCAGAACATCCATAAGTCATCTTATAGGTATATAGGTACATCCAAATGTCCGCTTTTGTGGGATAATATAGTTTTATATTTAAAAAGAATAGCCTATATTCTAATCCCATTTATAACTTATGTATATCCAGTAAATGTGCAGAAATAATTGAAATATTTTCCTTTGGATATACCTACGTAGCCTATAAATAAAAAATCCCCAAAGTAACCCCACACAACAATGAATATATTTAAAAAAAATCCCCAAAAAAGTATGCAATCCATTATTTTCATATTTTCATTTATGGGTCCATCATATCCGGGGGATGGTACACAATGTAATTGCGCCATAAATTTCGCAACAAATTTATTTACCTAAACGGGGTTTGAACCTACATAAGTCTACATAAGCATCAGAGACAGACGCATTACCAACCTGCAAGCTCCTATCTACTGATGAATATGTCAATGGAATCTCGGGTATTTGAATGAGACAATTTGTATGTATAGTATATATAGGTAGGTAGATACATATAAATTATATTCAAATTTCAAGACATTAATTTTATCTGCAATAGCATAGCTAAAAGGCGTACATATTTGGTAAATACTCAATTGTATATTAAATATATAAAAAAAACATTATTTTTGAAAATCTAATTCCTACAAAACATCAATAAAGGTTTTAAACGGTGTCTCAATAATGTTAGACTTAAAGTCGCGCTTGAATTACGAAAGTACTATTTTTTGATACGAAAATTTGTCAGTGTAGCGGATGCTTAATAAACGTAGATAATTTCGATCGTTTATATACAGTTTTATTTCCCCTCACTTATACACCTTTCGGAAACTAAAAGTTTTTAATTTGTTTTCTTCGAATCCTGTCGTTAAAATATCCACAATTGACTCACGTTTCGCCATCTCTTGAATCGACACCTATACGTGATTTGAATTCCGCAAGACTTAAACCTATTTAAACGCGATATTTATAATATCCGTAATAATAATTTAATATAATTACACAATATGGCCGTTTGATAATATAAATACTGTGTTCAGTTTTATAATCATTATCGTAGTATATATACAGTGGCCTTGAAAACGGAGGGGGGGGATTTATCAATTTATTAGTTATAAGCAAAATAAGGTCATCAACCTATTTTTTTTTTTTAAACGACATTTTACTCCGATGTTTTTGATGTCTGATGGTTACATATTGTCTTCTAGGCATAAAATGAAAGAGACATTCCAATATAAGTGATGATCGACAACTCGAGATAGTAATGACACATACAATCAGCTGGATTCCCCTCGGAAGTTATGTGATGAAATTGGCTACTTGATTCGTAACAAATGTTTTGAAATTGATTTGAGGTGATATCAACCATGACAACATTACTGTGGGAATCTGCAATCCATGCATGGTATGTATGATATTGCACAAAACGTCTGATATCGTGGTGGACATTCGACTCATTGTCTGTCATTGTCCCACCTTGTCATCATATCCTCCACCTCTTTTTCGGTCTTCCTCTTACTCTTTTTCTATTAACATACATTTCCTTTACTAATCTTAATGCCTCTGTCTCTTTCCTCCTTAATACATGTCCGAGCCGTCTCAATCCCATTTTCCTTATTTTGTCCTCTATGGTCACTCCACTCATCCACCGTAAAATTTTCTTCTCTGCTACACTCATTATCGGTTCTATCTTCCTATCAACTGCCCAACATGCTATTCCATACATCATTGCAGGTCTCACCACTGTCTTATAAAATTTACTTTTTATCCAATAGGATTTATTTTGTCACACAAAACATCTGACAAATTTCTCCACTTTTATCATTCATATTTAATCTTGTGTTTTATATGCTATTCGTAGTCTTCCATCTTTATGTACAACGGACTCCAAGTAGGTACTTGAACCTCTCAACTTCTCCCACTATGTCCACATTAAACTTTATTTCTTGCCTTTCCTATTATTCTTTCTGTGTTCCCTTTCATCAAAACCGTACTCTATAGGTATATTCTGTTTTACCCCTACTAATCTGGTATCACGACCAAATAGCGGAACAAAAACAGTGATTACATAAAAATAGCGTATGACAAAAACAGCAAATGTGAAAAATAGCGAAAATATTATATTGTGCTTTATTACCTATATTAAATTATTGTAAATTTATAATTATTATTAAAATAAAAATTGAAATAATACACACAAAAATGAGTGATTATTTTTAAAATTAAAAAAAATGCATGTATCGAGGTAGTATGTATGCATCACATATATAAAATAAATACGACGTATATTTACTACGTATATACGACTATACGTAAGTATGTATATATATATATATATATATGTATATTGTGAACAATATATTATTACTTTGTGCAGAAGGGTGGGTATGGTATATGGTACATAAAAAGTTTGACAAAATTAGTATCTACTTAAAATATAAAAATTTTTTCATTATTTTTTTCATCTGCGGTTTTTGTCATATACGTGGTTTTGACGTCGCTATGTTTGTAATTGCTGTTATTGTTCCGTTATTTTGTCGGTGAGTCACTAATTCTTAGTCCTTTACTTTCAAGAGCTTCCTTCCACTCTTCAAGTTTACCATTCACTTCCTCAGGACTCTTTCCTATAAGCACTATATCACCTGAAAACAGCATACACCATGGTACCTCATCCCTGTATATCCTTTGTTAATTCATCCATTACCAGGGAAAATAAGTAAGGATTCAAAACTGAACCCTGGCGCACTCCTGGTGACACTAAAATCCTCAGGTTCTCCACACAGAATCCTCACTCTTGTACTCGTCCCTTCATACATGTTTTTAATTACGTTCACATACACCTTTGGTATTTCTTTCATTAACGCCCACTTCAAGTTATCCCCAGGAACCCTATCATAATAAGGCTTCTCTTTTTATTTATTACCATATTAAAATATAAATACCACATATAATTTCATTTTTCTTTTTCTTTACTCTTCTACCATCTATCTTCCACAAAATATTGGCTTCATTGTTGACCTCCCAGGCATAAACCCAAACTGATTTTTAGTAACAGTTGTCTCACTTCTTACCCTCTATCTATTATCTTTTTCCAAATCTTGATACTGTGGCTAATAAGTTTTATCCCTATAATTTCCACATTCTTATACATCTCCTTTACCCTTAAATAATGGTACCACAAAACTTCTCCTCCATGCTTCTGGAATTTTTCTTTTGATTATAGTACCTTATTAAAGAACTTTGTTAGTTATCCATACTTAAACTTCCTAATACTTTCCATACTTCTACTGATACTCCATCTGGCTTTAGTGTCCTATTACTTTCTTATTTTTAATTTTTCTAACATTACTCCACACTTTTTTACCCTTATTAAATTCACCATATACAAATTTCGCTCAACTCGATCAATTGACTCTCTTGGAAGTTTTTCATTTAAGAATCCCTCAAAATATTATTTTCATCTCTTTATCATTTCTTTCTCCTTCATTAATACCCTCCCATCCTCATATTCTATATACCATATTATTTTTAAAGTCCCCGGATTTGTTTTTTCTTCCCTTAGCCAGCCCGTACACTTTTTTTCCCCTTCAAACCTATAGGTATGTACCTATATGTGTTAACCCGAAATTGGGCCAATAGTTCCAGTTATTTGAAAATTTGAAAACAATTTTAACTATTTATATTATATATTAATATTTATTACTTATTATTATAATATTAATTCTTGAACATAGATTTTCTATTTTGTTACATATAAAAAAGTAACTTCGCACATTTGTCAGATTCTCACGTACAGTTTTTGTTATCATAATAATTTATGGTTATTAACAATGAATATAATATTGTTCGTTATAGAATATGTACCTAAGTCATCTTTATAATATTATATATTATAATTTTATGCACTTTAATGTTTATCATTATTACAACAATAATTAACATAATATTGCGCATTAAGTATTACAATATAAATTGGTCAAACAAAATATATATACACAATGAAATAATATTACCTAGGTATATAATATTGTACCTAAATTATTATTATTATACGTATGTGACGACAATATTATACCTAGTTTGTCACGCAATAAAACTTTACAAATATAATTTTATAAAAACGCAAGACAAATAGATTTTACACTTATTACTTATGACATAGAACTATATTAAAATATGTGCGACGCCGTAAAAAAGTGCTTCTAAAGACTAAACAAAACATATGTCTAGAGATCGGTTGTAAACGTTTTTGAATAGTTATTTTGCGCGGACATCAATAATTCAGTGTTCGAACGGCTTGACCGGTTGTCCAGGATTAATTGATTCGATGACCCTGTAATAGAAAACATAATATGTGTTATGATTTTCACACTCAATATCATGAAAAAATGTTAAGTAGTTACATTTAAACTATGGGCCTGTTACGTTCAAATATCCTATAATTATATTGCGGTATAGCACGGAAAATAACCTCGGAAACCAGGTATCTATTAATATACCAATAAAATGTCTATTAAGATATTCAATATATTCTTTATTATTAATGTAAATATTATCAGTAAACTAGTTAATAGTAATTAGTATTCAATTAATGTAGTTAATAATAGTAATTCCTTCCCAGGGGCGACAGTTTTTTATTTTTATTCGAAGCATGTAGTCCAGTGGAATATACAGATGGTACTTTTAACGAAAAAAGAAAAACGACGTGTGTATAGTGTACACAATTTTTTGGGTAGAAGGATTAAAGTAAGATTTTTTGAAGGGGGAAAACCACTAGTCAATTTTTCGTATACCAGATTTCCCACTTCCACGTACATCCATATATTTCCACGTATTTCCACGTATTTCCAAGTATTTCAAAATACTTCCATGTACTTTCAGGTATTTCCGCAAATACTTCCAGGTACTTCTAAGTATTTACAAGTACTTCCAAGTATTTTCAGGTACTTCCAAGTACTTCCATATATATCTAGTACCAACTTACCTTGTATTTCCAAATATTATACTAAGGTATATAATTGTATCATTTATTTGCATATTTAAGTATTGTCTACAATAAATTTAGACTAGTAAAGATTACTTTTATTTTGATTACAAATGTCTATCTAAAGACATTTAAACTAAAAATAATGTAACTTCAAGCGATATTTTTTTAAAAAAAGTTTACATGGTATCTTTGAAAATATTTCTCTCTTAAAATTTGGTAATATGTGTTTCATCTCTAAGATTAATCTAAATGCCACAATTTAAATTTTAAATAGATTACATTATTTTTCCTACATTGGACGGTAGAATCATAGACATAGATATAAATTGTTATCTATACTCCACCCTTAAAAATCTTTCCAATAATAAATTTATTATTTTTTGTTTAAGAAATTAATAGGTGGGTGGATAATTGATTAATTAATTTTGCACTAGAGGTAAAAATATTTTCACCACACCACTGTACTTACTTCAGTTACCTATCTATCTATGTTTATGTCTATGGTTAGAATGACGAAAAGAGCATTTGAATGTGAGCTATAGTTAAGCCTAAAATAAAAAAAGATTTTGTAATTCCTTAATCTTTTCTTCTATAAATAAAGCGTAGGCATTCCGCGAATAAATTAACATTAACGTACCTATATAAACATTTTATACACATTTTTCCAATTTATTTTCATTTATTAACTATACCTATATAATTAATTATATTTTTAATTTTAAATCAATTATCACCTTTTCATATTTAATTAATTAATTATTAAAAAAAACTTTTATTATTATGCACTGTTGTATTATAATTCATTTTGTTTACTTAAATTAATTCCTTGTTATAATTTTGTTACGTAAGTATATAATCAAGAATATAATTATGTATTCTTATCAATTACACCTATTATAAATTAAATCTTAATTTCTTAATTTTTTGTTAACTTGCCTAGTTGAAATAGTACCTACCTATTATTTAATTAAAATTTGTAGATATTCATTATAGGTATAATATATTATTTTTTATAATGATAAAGTATTCCAATATATATATTTTTAAACTTATTTGTAAGAAAATATTTCTTATCAATACAAAATAAATAATTCATTTAAATGAATCTTATTCATATTATTTATCTTATATTTGAAACATTATATTTATTTAACAACAATTGACATACTAAAGAACTAAGTAGTGCAAATTTTACCTCACTGTAGGATACAATAAAGTCTCAAAGCAAAGAAGAGGGGCTATTAAGATTATAATACATAGTGCATAGGTATTATTGTAATTTTAATATATAATTAATCTAAAACATAATATACAAAATTCTATATCAAAAAGCTCTGAAAGTGGGAGGGCGATTTAAAATTATAAATTTTTGAAAAGTACCTATAGAATGCAATAATAATTATGTACCAATTTAAAAGGTAGGTATTTATAAAACCAAAATTAATACCATATAGATAAACAAAAATATAAATACGTTTTACAAAAAACGAATATTACAAAATAATAAAATTAATTCTTATACGTTTTATACACAAAATTTTAAGCGCCTATCTTTCATTTCACTTAACAGATGTTCCAGGTTTTTGGATCATCTGCGTCAATTATATTCTCGTTAAGGACACTTTCTGTGGAATCTTCACCAGAAGTCCAGTGCCGGATCTAGAGAATTTGTCGCCCGAGGCAAAAATAATTGTAGCGTCTCTTTTTAAATTTTAATAAGCAAAAAAAAAAAAGGCCATTCGTCAATTTCTACCAAAATTCCTATTAAAAATTAAGTGATCAATGGGACCGCACTTCCAAAAACGGGACGAAAAGTTTAAATATTTTTACATTTTGCGCCCCATCATAATGGCGCCCGGGGCAAGTGCAATGGTTAGCCCGCTTCCCTCTAGATCCAGCACTGCAGAAGTCATTTTCATTTTTTTTTTCATGTTGAAATTTGTTTTTCTACTGATTTAGTTTTTATTTTACAATCATAGTTACTAATGAACCGTCGTAATCGATCACTGCTTACTCTATCCCTTGGTTGTTCTAGTAGCCAACAAAGTGATGATTTTTTAATGACCATTAAATCGTTATTTCGTAAAGTTATTTTTTTAAAAGAGGAATCTATCGGAATATCTAACTGATTCGTATCTGTACTATTGTTCTGTTCTGGTTTTCTACAAACTGTTAACTGAAGTCTTGAGAATTTAATTCATTTCCACAGTTCAATGGCTTATTAATATTGCTATAGCATCCTCAGCAATGTCCAAGTTACGAGTAATGTAATTATCAATAGAATTACTGTAATCTAGTTCTGTACTCATTTCTTTATTAATTGTTTCCCTTTCATTATTATTGTTTCTATAGTTTTTATTAAAAAATAATTGTTTTTTAAAAATTAAACTATGATCTATAAACATTTCAAGACGGGTTTCAGTCAAATCTTTTGCACCGTTTACACTTCTTTGTATACAATTTTTAAAATTGTATCGTTTGTAAAATATGAAAAATCAGTTTTCACATTTAATTCAATTTTTTTTCTCGAGTAAATATAATTTTTGTTTTTGAATTTGATAATTCAGTTTTAATTATATTTATTCATTCAGTTATATATAGCTTTTCACAGAAAATTTTACAACTGTTGAATGTGTCCTTGTAAGCGAACGAGTTGCTCTGAAAAATTGTTCACAAGTTTGGCTACTAAAATTCCATATTGTAAAAATTTCTAGGCTTAAATTTTTATCTTCTCTATACCTTATTATAAGGTGAATTAGTGAACGAAAATTTATTTCTACACAATTGTAACAATTTGTTATTATAAAGTTGTTACCAATTGTGTATTCACTTTTAATTTTATCCATATTTTCCAAATTCGCAGAAAAAACGCACTAAACCACATCTTGTGAATACGTTCTTCTGTACTTATATCTTTTTCTAAAAATGACACCAAATATTATTCATAACACTAAGAAAAGCTATTATCTTATTGTTTAGTGGAATACATTATTTCGGCCGATGGAAAGTTAATTTTGTCCTCGGGTTTGAGATCCGACACTGTTAACAAATGTTTGTATTTTTAATGCGTTTTCTATTTTCTATCTATACGTTTTTTTTCAAATTCTAAATTTTGAAGGATATTTTATTATTTATTTTTTTTTTTGACAAAATAGAGTATATCCGATTACTGTGTTTTTGTCCGCGACGTGATAGGAAATGTAGGGGGAAGGTATAAGTATGTAATCAGTACGGTGACTGAATATTTCACAAATTCTTTCATATAGTAATTCTATTTTAAATTATATAATATAATGGGGTTTTATCGATTCCGCCGGAACTTTCTGTTTTTTTACAAAAGGTATATATCGATTTAACCGGCTACTGTTCGTAAAATCTATATAATGTATATATACTCTGCCGGTTGCTATTCATAAAAATTATCTATCAACTCCGCCGCTTATGAAAACATAATAGTATAAGAACATGTTATTAAGTAGGTATTGATTTAATAGAATAATTGTTTTGTACGGTTGTAAAATATTGACGTTTTTTAATTCTAATGTTTTAAGTTTTTTGGGCAAGATATGAATTGTTTTACATTCAATATAATGATAATATGTCAATAGGTACAAAAATAATAATTCAATAAATGTTTAATATGCAAGGAGAAATCTGCAATTTTTCATACTTTTTGAACACATACATACAAGAATATACTTACAACTTATATTTTTCTAAATTTTTAGTGCATTAAAGTTGAATTAAATTTTTAGGGCCCTAGTGATAATCTAATTTGACCATGTTAACATATTCTGTAATATAATATAATAAATGTATTAATAAATATTGTGATTATAATAGAACATAATATTATTATATATTAAATGTAAAGGTTTACAACATTAGGTAAATATTAGAATTCATAAACGTAAACATTTTAACCGTACAAACCAATTTTGATAATTCAATAATTGATAACATGCGTACTTCCATAATAGATACAGATTTAATCGGCCGAGTCGATAGGTAATTTATACGAGTAGATAGTAGCCTCATATAAATATTGTGTCTTAAAAATAAATTAGTAATAAGCAAAAAAAAAAAAGGTTTTATAACCCCATTCCTCATTTTAATCTCGGTATTGTACTTTGAAGAGGTCATTTTTTGATTTTTCATATTTTTTTATAAATGCGTAAAGAAAGTATATAATTAATGAAAAAAAAAACGGTTATTACCTTGTAATTCCGAAAATAATGGAATTATTAATTCCATTATTTTTTCCATTATTATTATTATTATTATTAATTAATAATAATGAAATTTAACATCTTTAAAAAGTGTGTATATTATTATTATAAATACAAACTAGTACGTGGTACCCTACCTTTTTTTATGTGATATAAAAATAGTTTGTAAAAATGTGGAGTCTATATTTCTCAACACGTTCCTATGCCGCAAGAGGATTATATATAGACTATATCTATAGATATACTACATACGCACACATATTAACTATTTTAGTTTATTCGATTGAAATTTGAAACGAGGTTAAAAAAAAATTGAATGAAAAATAATGAGTACCTACCTAAAAATATATATAATAGGGTCGGTAAATAACAAAATACGAGTAATATATAAAAATAACGACGGTAAAAAACCAAAAATATTGCAACGGTAATCAGGGCAGGGTGGAAGGGCAATGCTACCGAAACAGTTACTTAGGGCAACATGAAAGGGTGAAAAACCCTGAGGAAACGGTCTCCCGCTTTAAGAAAAATATCAAATTAAAATATAAACTAAAAGTAGAAATAGAATAAACTAAACATAACGATAAGCAGTATTGAAATACAAATATTTAAAATTCAGTATTGTATCTTGTACTCGTATATTTAGTATGGATCTCCAGATATAGTAACAGATCTAATCGATCGAATGTTTTGTTTTTTTGAAGGAGAAGGGGGAAATCAGTTTCAAAAATTTATAAAAATAAGCAAAAAAAAAAAATGGTCAAACCTATGTTATAAATATATATAAAAATATGCGTATAGCTATATGAATAGGATCATAAAAATAAATGGAAATATTGATAAATCTTTAGCTTTTAAATGATATAATTGATACTGCATTAATAAATGCATACCTAATCAATCATGTAATTTTATGAATTATAATTAAAAATAATTTGCTTTATTGATAACAATATGTGTTTTAACAATTATAATTATAACTACCTTCGGCATATGAATTGGCGATTGTGAATAATTTTTCAGGAAGAGAGAAGAGTATTATATAACGTATAAGAGTGGAGGGAACAAGTCACAAATTGATTATTTTATATGGAGGGGAGGGAGTTTAAAACAATGTAAGAACTTCAAGGTAATCTGGTGAGAGCGTAAAATACAATATAGGTTAATAGTAATAGAGATTTGGTATAGAAAAAGAAGGTGCACAAAAAAAAAAAAAAAAATACAGGTAAAGAACCGAGGATGAGGTGATGGAAATTAAATGGTAAAAATGAAAAAGTATTTACAAAGAAGCTGATGGAGACTGAAGTGTGGGAAAAGGTAGCAGAGGGTAACTAAAAGAGTGGTTGGTGAGACTAGGGGTAGTATGTCAGAGGATAAGTAAACAAAGTGGTGAGCTAAAGAAGTAAAAGAGATAATATTAAAGAAAAAAACACAGTTTAAGAAATGTTTGATAAGGGAAGAGAAAAAAAATCTAGGGATTTTAAGGATAAAGGAGATGTACAGGAATGTGAGAATTTTAGAGGGATAAAACTTATGAGTCACAGTATGAAGATTTGGGGGATAAGAGAGTAAGAAGTGAGACATTTGTTAAGATAAACTAGTTTGGCTTTACGCCTGGGATTCTAACAATGTAGCCAATATTATGTATTAGACAGTTAGTAGAGAAGTACAGAGAAAAGAAAAATAAGTTATGTATGGTATTTATTGATCTAAAGCAGGGGTATGATAGGGTTCCTAGAGAGATTTTGAAACGGGCATTAATGAAGAAAAGGTTACCAAAGGTGTACATGGATGTAATTGAGGACATGTATGTACAAGAGTAAGGATTTTGTATAGGGAAACTAAGGATTTTACGGTCAGAGTATGAGTGCACCAAGATTCGGCAATAGATCCTTAGTTATTTTTTTTCATAATGAATGAAATAACACAGGACATGCAGAATGAGGTACCATGATGTATGCTGTATGCAGAAAATATAGTATTGGTTGGAAAGAGTCTCGAAGTGAGGAGAAGCTTTAGAGGGGAAATAATTAAGGATTAGTAGGAGTAAAATAGAATATACAGCGTATGATTTTGGTGAAAGGGAACACAGAGTGAATAAGGAAAAACAAGTAATGAAGTTGAGTAGTGATGTAGTAGGTGAGATTGAGAGGTTCAAGTATTTAGGATCTGTTTTACAGAAGAATGGTGGTTTTGAGGAAAATTTGGAACATAGAAAGTGTGAGTGGATGAAGTAGAGAGAAGAGTCATGTATGTTGTGTTACAGGAAAATTCCAATTTGGTTAAAAGGTAAATTTTATAAGACAGTAGTGAGGCCCATAATGATGTAAGGATCGAAGTGGTGGGCAGTGGATAGGAAATTAGAATATTGTTTGAGTGTGGCAGACATGATAATCTGAAAATGGATGAGTGGGATGACTAGAGAGGACAAAATAAGGAATGAATATATAGGGGGTTGTATAGGAGTGGCTCCAATAATAGAGAAAATGAAGAAGAATAGATTTAGATAGTTAGGGTACGTTTATAGGAAAGAGCTTCTGCGTAAGAGTAGTAAAGGGAATTTATGTCGAAGGAAATAGTGGGAAGAGGAAGACCAAAAAAAAAATGTAGGGGTATGTAATAGAGAGTTATATGATTTGGGCAGGTGTAAGTGAGTAGGAGGCGGAAGATCGAGTTTTGTGGATATTAGGACTAGGGTGGTCGACCAAAAATAGTTGGCGAAGTAGTAGATGAAGAAGAAGAAGACTAGCTTTAGTGCGAATCCTACCGGGTGAACACTACTAGGCGTAACACCTTGTAAGTTTAACTCCTTTTGAGTAAGATTATTTGCAAGTGGTAGCTACTTATGAGTGAGAAACCTTATAATTGAAAATCTTTTAAAGTGTGATATATATTTCGTGTAGGTACTTTATTTATATATACTATATTGGGGTTCGTAATAGTCGATTATTGTTAAAATTAGGAAAGTTCTACCTGTAGCAGAAAATGGGTTTCGCTTTCTAGTAAATAGTTTTCTAATCTCTACAGATTTTCACGTGAATAAGTGGATAATTGGGGAATTAGTGTTTGAAACACATTTACCGTTAAATACAAATTTTTAGGGGGTAAAGGAAGATAACCCGTAAAAACGTCAAACCAATGGAATTGAAAATAGTATTTGTTCCAACGTATCGATTTCGGTCTTAAGAGGACCCACATTTGTTGTCTCTATCTATGTAACAGATAATATAGCAAAATCACACTACGCAGAATTGAAATGTTGACGTTTAGATTAAATTTCGAGTTTAAACACGTGAACCTCGTGGGCGTTTTGTAAAATATCGTCTGACAAAAAAGTCAATGCTAATTAAAAATATAAAAACTAAAAATGCCGCAATCCCTTTCTTTCAGACAATATTTTAGGAAAAAAACCCACGAGGTTTACTCGAAGTTATTCTTCTCATTAAATTTGATAACTGGTGTCTAAGCTCTAAATTTAACCACAGCGCCAATAAGCACGTCGTCATAGCAATAGATACCTGGTGTGGTGCACTGGTCGGGGGGCGGGGAAGGGCCCTGCTTCCAGTTCGCGTGCAATAGATCCGAGGACTTGAGATTAATTGGCGCGTCGAAATCCGGGAACTGTACGTGTTTCCTGGAACCTCGGCGGGAACCAGCCGACGTCGAACCGGCGATTGTTGACGTGGTGATCGTAGTCTTCGTGGGGCTCTGCGTGGGCGACGCCGGTAGTGTGGCCGGTCGTCTTGAGCTCAAGCAACTGGTCCCGGTTGGCTGACACGTGTATCGTACGGGCGATATCTGGAGAAACATTGAAAGCGCATAGTTTTCAAAAATGCATTACGCACGAGTACTCTCCATTAAGGTGGTTCCAGCCGGTCAAAAAAATATCCTTTATACACCTTTCGCCGTGATAAAATCGCGCGACTATGGCCGATCCGATTTTGATTCTGTACAAAACGTAATATTTTTCGATATCTTTTCTAGGTTTTAACCGAGGCATTTTTCCAAATATGAATTTTCGATTTCGGTATAATTACACGAAATTTCCATATTTTAAAAATTGTTCACTTGTATATATCTAAAGCAGAAATTCATATTTTGAAAAACGCCTCGATTAAGACCTAGGAAAGATGTCAAAGAATCTTATGCTTTTTTCAGAATTAAAATTGGACGAGCCAAAGTCTCATAATTTTGTCACAGAGAAATCAACTTTCTGTTCAAAAAGTGATTTAGTATACGGTCTTATTTTCATTATTTTCACACTTGCAATTCGTATTTAACCTAGACACGGATATAGATACGAGCCCAAGGAGTTTATTTATTAATTTATTATTAGCTTTATTAACTTAAATGACCTATCTAACTGTATTAAATTCTGAATTTAAAATTTTATCATGTACGATAAATTGCCTATATAGTACTCCTTAGAAAATGACCGATTCGAACCCCCTTAAGCATAAAATATTATACTGCACTGTACATAAAATACATACGACATGCTCTCACCCGGCACCTTTTCATTATCATATGTGATATGTGTATATAAGGTCTCACTCATACACTGATTATATTACATATAACCTTTATTAAACGAATTTACTTTTTATTAACAAATAATAAAACAATACCTGTATAGATATAAAATAAAAAAACAATATATTATATAACTATATAGCTGACCCGGTCTGCCATTGCCGGTGAGTGCGCGATAACGTGTTAACATTCTTAACGATATGCGAAATAAGTCAACGATAATTATATCTATTTCGTATTATAAACATTATTATTTAATTACGAAATTTCAAGTACATTAGGGTAATAAATGTTGATTAAAAATATATTATTTATTCCGTGTTTATATCTTAATGTTAGATTATGAACAGCATTTTTCGTTAATCCATCAGGCGCATAAATATAAAAGATTTGATAGTTTTCCACATACGGCGAGTACGCAACATAGAATTGTCGGTGTGAAAAACATGGATTTTCTATATCCAATCCGCATATGGCCATTGTTTGTCCTTGTGACTGATTTATGGTCATGGAAAACACGTATGGAAAATCGTAAACGTTTGAACTGGATTGGTGGGTCGGTGACATCATTAGACATATGCGCGGCAATAAAAAAGTGTCTCCTCTGAACTTTCCGTTTAATATGGTCGCTTCAGTGACATTTATCATAATTTTTTTAACAACTAATTTCGTTCCATTGCAAAGTCTCGGTGCATTTAAGTTTTGAAGCAAAATTATGGGTGAACCAATTTTCAAATGTAAGTTATGCGGCGTAAGTCCTGGTATATCAAGTGAATTTAAAAATTCAATGGGATAATTTACAATTTAATTTTCATCTATCACTGTGTCAATTGATTTAAACGAAATTAATGCGCCAGGCAATGTTTCTTGTATTTTGATGTTGATTTCGTCAACATCGACATTTTTAGCTGCCAAAAATCGCCTCGTTCACAAAACCATTGATGGTTACAATAATTGTCGCGTATATTTGGAAATACACTTTCTATTAATGCATTTTTCGAATCAACAATGTTGCAAACATTTTCAGGCAATTTAATTAATTCTGTATTTTCATGGAATAAACACGCATGAAAGTCATTGTATCTTGTATGTATTCTTGCATATGACGTGGGCTGCCAGTGTATAAAGATGGAATTATAAACACATTTCCGATATCATTGATATTCAAATTTCCGTCTATATTATTATTAATAGCATCGCGTAAATGTACAGGATATATATTCTACTGAACGTAGTTTCGCTTGATTAAATCTAATGTATCACAATCGTTCGTTTTCTATTTTTGCATACATATGCACAGCAATGAAATAATTGACGGCATTTTATAATATGATTGTCTTTATTTTGTCGAATCATTAATTGTTATGACTGTATGAGTAATACTCATTGTGCTTACATTATATTTGTTTTTTCACCTGTGAATCATTTTATGATTATGATCATGATTATGCCGTGTGCGTCGACCAATATTCGATAGTGTTCTTTCTTTTGACATGTTCTATAAATAATACAATTAATATATAAAAAAAAAAAAAATTATAAAAAATGTGTACATAAATATGAAATTTGTAAATAATTTGATTATGGTGCTATACAGCAGATCGTAGTATAGCTATGAACCATCGTATTTTTAATACAAATATACTGAATATACTTTTTAATATTATCTCAATCGACCAAGTCGTTCAGGAGTTATACGATCACAACAAACGCACAGAAGATTTTTATAATATATAAGATATAGTGTTTTAAAATGCTGAAAAAGATCACTAAAATTTAAGCTATTTTAAATAAATATTATTTTTTAATGAAAAACTGGTATTAGTATTTCTCATTTATTAACTTACAGACATGTTAGAAATACGAAACAAAAAACAAATTATAGCTAAAACATTATCTTGTGATATGTGCATTTTTACACGTTTTATGAGTTGTTTAAAGTAAATTTTTTGAATTTTTAAATAACTATTAATCTTTACGATAGGTATCTCAAAAAACGGTCGGAAATTGTTGTTAGCTAGAATTAGATTTTTTATTTTGAAATTACTTTTAAAATATATATAAATATTTAAATTGTTGGATTTTCGTTTTTCTTAAATTTTTATAAAAATTGCTTACACAAAACCTTTTAAAAATCGAGTGTGTGGCGTCCTATTTAATAGTATATAATTTGCATATTGTGCATTTTGGTAAAATTAGGTATATAAATTAGATCATTAGATATACACCTAAATATTATTTGAATCAGTGGAATTCATGGTCACCGCACATTCACTTCTTGCACTTATAACTTCACATCTGGTAGTATTGTCAAGAGCTTGTCCACATTTATAACATCGACCTCTGAATCCATCAATCCTTTCTGTTTCGGTAACAGCCGTATCCTTTTCTCCAAACTAAAGTTTAGGACGTCTTCGAAGTTAAACTGGAAGTGTTTCTATTGTAGATCTCAATATTGAATTTGTGCTTTTATTAGTTCCCATGACAAGTTTGTTAAAGTCCATCCTTTTTATTTTTGTATTTTCGGTGTGATTAACTTTATATAGTACATAGTGCATTTATGGCAGCCACGTTCAAGAGAGTATAAAATATAACCATTGGCCAACGTTTTGGGTTACGTGCTACATTGTAATTTTGACAATTTTGATCAACTAAATCAACACAAATTTTGGTCCTATTATATGTGGTTTTCTTTTATCACCTGTTCCTTCATCTACTGTATCGCCATGGAGCATGGATGAGATTGCCAATACAGTTTTATTATTTTTTTTTGCACAATATGAAACTAATGTACAGTCATTTTGAAATCCAAACACTGAAGACGTTTCCACTCGTTGTTTGAATGATACAAATTATTTTGAAATTTATCGTTTATTTTTATACATTTTACATACATATTACATAATATGTTAGTTTTTTTCTTTCAAATTGGAAATCAAGGGTATACTTGGAAACTTGTTATTACCCGTAATGTTTCTATTAGTTACAAAAGTAGGTTCGATTAATCGCAACTACATCTTGAGAAGCATTACTATTTTTGTATGGTCTGTCAAGTTGTCTATCAAGATCTGTCTTTATATAACGTTTTTATTTCACATTTGGCAGGTTTACTTGTAGTATACTGCTTAAATGGACATTTCCCCCGAAATGCTAATAGCTGCTCGTCTACGGTCATATATTCCCTCGGCAGAAATATTTTTGAAAATTTGCAACCATCAATGTAAAAATATCTCTAATAGGAGCTTATTTGTTAAATTGTTTACTAGCCGTTCAATTTCGCACATTATCAAACCGTAGTTATCTTACGAATAAGAAAACTTAGGAAATAAACTCTCTTTTCACTCATAGTCAAGTAATATGACTCCATTCCATTTCCTATCGAATTATCCCACAGTTGATGTATATTTTTACGAGTGCACCTAAAGGATCCTATTTCATATAATAGTCCTATAAAGGTTCTAATTTATGTAACGTTAGTAAGTCTTGCGTCTTTACTTCGCTGAAATTTATCAAGGATTGATTTAATAAATATATTTGTACAGTGTATTATAATTATTTTAATATTATAATCAGTAAATAAATTAAAAAATTGAATTTGAAATTTATTTTCACATGTGATTCTTTTAAGACCAGTAAGATGGATTATAATATTGTGTGCACGTGTTCGAATATTTACAGAAGGTTTTATTTTATACTACTTTGTTTTTCCATCCTTTCTTATGTAAAAATTATTGGAATTTTCGCGTGCCTCATATATCTTGGAGTCAGTTGTATTTTCTTCAGAATTGGTATCGTGATCACTTCTAAATACAAAATCCTCCTCTGAATCACTATTCTCTCCAAAAAGTTCTTCATCACTACTAATATTTTTGAACCAATTTTGTATGATATTTCCATCTAGAGACCTCTTAAAGTCTCAAGTCTCAGTCTTTTATTATCCGAAATATTAAACTAAATAAATAGAAATGTGAAAAAAAAATATTAACCTAACCATTGATCATATATTTTTGTCTGAGAAATGATGAATATTTTGAAGCAAAGATAGTCGCGTGGTGGAAACTTGTCACCCAGTAAGATAAATAAATATATAGATGAGTTCTGAACAACAGCACTTTAGTAAATAAGTCAGATAACGTTTCACGTATGTCTAAATGAGAGATAGGTACTAGAGAATTGAATTGAATTCAATAAGAATAATCAAATTTAAAAATATACTGGATGACATCTGTCAACCGAGCGCTTAACGTAGGGTAAAAGACATGTACAAATTGCGTATTCTGGAAAAAGTTGTAGATACTATTTATATCATTAATTTATCGCCAGTACCAATTTTACCGCAACAGGTAGACCAAAAACCACCTATTGATTTCGCCAGTATCATTTTGTTGTCCACTACAGGTAGACTAAAAACGATCAAACGATTCCAACACTACGCGGTAAATATCCTGTTTTGTATAGAAATGATTGCTAAACAGACACGCCTCAAGAATGCAACAGTATATACAGTATACATAGAATATTATGGGGTAGAAAAAACAATAAACATGTATATTTTTGTGTGTATGTTTTATTTCTTTATCAAAACTTTTTTTTACACCACCCACAAGCTCGTAACCAACCGTGAACTTTTGTCAATTTTATTTCGTAACGAAAATCGTCTACAATGTATTAATACTCGGATATATTCGCTCACTCGGACCGCCACGTCGAGTAAGTAATATTGAAAATTGAATACGGTTTAGGTGTATAATTCAATATTAGATATTACATAGCATCAAACATTGTACGAAAAATCGTACGCAATCGTGTTCCCAAAAATGTACATCCGACATATCGTGTGTCACCGGTTTTTAGACATATCGTGTGGCACGGATGAAAAATTTTAGGTAAAAAAAGGTGGGTGGCGGAATCGATAGATCGTTTTTAGTCTACCTGTTGTGGTAGAATCGATACTGGTGGAATCGATATACCAGCTATTCCCTAACTTTTAAAATTTTTTTTTTTTAATTCATCATTTTATCCACTATACCAGTATCCTAATATTCCTATACCTATGATGATCAGATATAAAAATCCGAAAAAAAGTACATTTTAAAATGTATCCTACTTCATCATAAAAGATACATTGTCAATATATAAACTGTGTCAAGTACAATGTTTCTCATAGCCCATATGCTACCTCCATCAATACAAGTTTATTTTTGACCTGTTTTTGACTCTATTATTTATGTTTATATCCCCTAGAAAAAAACTGAATGTTTGAAATAATTTCATTACCCGGTTTGTTTATTAGGGATGCGTCTTTCAAGTGAGTATTTGAGGTGGGGCGATGGGGAAATTCGTCCTCTCCTATTATTTGTAAAATAGTTATTTAACTATAAAACATTTTTGATTTTGCATAGAAGAAAATATAATATGTATTCAATACATATAAAGACGTTTGCCTCCTTCCACGGTCACAGGCTAAATACACCACGATGGCGTCTTTATGATGAAAATACTTTGAAACTGAATGCACTGAAAGTTAATTAATTTACAAAGGTGAAATTACCTAACATACAGTAATACAGTACATAATAATGTACCCACTATAATATTATTATATCATGGTTTATACTAATATGGCGAAACATTATTCTGTACTAATATACATTAGGCTAAACCATAAAATGTAAATAATTAAATCATGAAAAATAGTAAAATATTTAAATATAAGTATGTATTAACAGATGATATTTTCAAAAAAAAAAAAAAAAAAAAAAAAATAATAAAATTTAATGTCTTTAAAATTATTGTTAAGAACACTAGGATAATGCAACAATTCAATTAAAATTTTTTTAATTAGCTATAATTTTTCAGATAATAATATTTTGCAGGCTCAGAGTAAAAACATTCTATATCACTAATTTTTAGAAAAGTATTTTTAATGCCCAATTATTAATTTTTGTATCGACTATATTTTGAAATTGGAACGAACTAATTTGGAGTTGCAGTGAATTAAAATGTTCTAAATCCATAATTCTACAGTAGAACTTTAAAATACTTTCTTGAATAATTTTAAAACATTGAGATAGAACCTTTTTACGCTAATTTTACAAAAAATACATAAAATGCACTTAAAAGTAATCCTTCCTTTAAGTTTGGTAATAAGTGTTTAAACTCTAAATTTAACTGAAACGCAACAGTTTAATTTCTGCGTAGTGTTATTTTGCAATATAATAAAATCACGTTACGCAGAAATTAAAACATAGTATTTTGATTAAATTTATAGTTTAAATACCAAGTATTTATTTAATATAATATAAAGATGATAACATTATGTTTATTTTATGTTGGATTTTTTTAAAATGTTAATTTCAAAGAGAGAAATAATAATTTTTAAATTACAATATTTGAAATACTAATTTCTCTTTTTAAAATGAACATTTAAAAAAAAATCCATCATACAAATAAAGATAATATTTATATTTGTAAATTTTACAATAGGTAAAAAGTGTTAATAGGTCCTAAATTTAACCAAAACTCTGCAATTTTAATTCTGCGTAGCATGATTTTGCTAAATAGTAAATTGTTTGTTTGATATAGATGGAGAATACAAATATGGGTGGAATAATTATTACAATATAAATAATAAATGATCAAAATTCATTATTTTCACCTTACTTCAGTCATAGTTGTATTAATAGAATGCCTTAAGAAGATGAAACATACCCGTTTTTAAGGGGTTATGTACTCGTATGTGCAATGTTTATGAAATTTTAGAAAATTGAAAATTGAAAAATTAAAGATATTTTAATATATTTTATTATTGTGTAATCACGATATTTGTTAAAAATAAAACATAAAAAGTGTTTTCGCAGTTCCAATAGTACATAATATATTGTATAATTGTCGTAGTTTAATGATTTTGGTACAAATAGAAAGATGAAAACATAAACTATGATCGTACGCCAGTGTCTTGTGATCAATTAATTTATCCTGGCATGTTCTATGAACTGTCGAAAAACATAGAAAAATGTCATTTTCAAAATTGCATATCAACTACAATTTCAAATAATATTTAATACACTGGCGTACGATCATAGTTTAAGTTCTCATCTTTCTATTGGTATAAAAATAGTTAAACTACGATAATTACATAATACGTACAATTGGAAGTGAGTGAAGGGTTTTCCGCCGTGTTTTGAAGCATCCTTTATAAGTAATTTTTTTTTTAAAATAAAAACTTCATTTTAGACGTTTGTGTATATATAAAGACTGCAGTAAAAATATATAATATTTTCAACAGTTGATAGATATTGGAAAAAATCTTAATAAAAATGAGATCAAGGGGGGACAAATCTTTCCAGTGTGTACGTCCCTGATTTAAATTTGTTTGCCGTTTGCGTCATCAATATACGGTTGAAGTCACAATGATAGAGATTACAATCGATATTGAATTAATGAAATGTTTTTCATTGAGAATTCACTTTTAATTAGTATTTAAAATCAAAAAGAAAATTTGAAACTAATTAGCTATTTATTGAAAACGAGTTTTGTAGGTTAATTATAATAATAAAAATACAGAAAATGAAAAGGTTCTATTATCGTTTAATTAATATTGCAAATTGAGTATTTAAAGTGCTCTCTTAAATAATTAAAAAAATACCACGATTCAACTCCTCGATTTTAAGCCAGCGAAATATACATATATACGAGTTATAAAAATGTAATTTTGTCGTGTTTAAATCGAAAAACTTAGAACTTGATTAAAATAAAAATTATGTATTACACCTGTAAAATGCAAATTTATGCGGTTGAGACGTATAATACGATGCGTATACATATATATTATATAGTAAGTACAAACGAAGTGAGATAATTACGATCCTATATAATACATATATAATGTTATAACTATGAACCAGCGCATTTTTTAAGGAATTTTCACTGGGCGACAATAAAAAATTTATCAGTATATGAGTAGCTATATAGTATATACTATAGGTAGTCAGGGCCATCCCGAGGGGGGAGTGTCTCACCCCCACCACAACTCGGAAAGCAGTCGGCAAAATTAGGTCCAGTTGGAAAATTTAAGTTCAGTCTCGGCAAATAATAGAAAAAGTCGATGACATTTTTTTTTCGTTTCGCTTATTCACCACGTTTATGAAGGTATTTTGGGATTTTAAGTCATACATTTTTAGGATTGTAGTCGTTAAAATGGGAAAAAAGTTGATTACTTTTTTTTTTTTGCTCATTTTATGTTTTGAAGAGAAGTATTATATAATTTTTTTTTCATTTTCACCTCCCCCTCCCAAAAAAAAATCTTTCTTCGGGACGACCCTGTTGGTAGTATAGGTACCATTCGTCCGTTTTTATAATATAGAAGTTTTTCTGTCACATATCTCCAATAACTTCATCGCACTAAACTTCACTACCTATATTTTAATTTCAGAAAATACTGTGTTTTTGGAATTGTGTACCTACCTATATTTAATACAGTTATAAATAGAAGTAGGTATATTAATATTTGATTAATCATCAACGATTCCATTATTAAAAATGCATTTGCATCTATTCAGTTTCATATATTTATCCATAATCATTCATTACCCAATTATTTCACATTAGTATATTTTACAATTAAAAAATATATGTCGCCCAGTATTTAATAATAAAATCTACTAGGCGACATTTATATCGCTTATAGTTTACTAGCTTAAAAAATGCACTGCTATAAACACAATCTTTGATTCAAAATGTAAAAAAAAAATTAAGTCGTACTCATATGAAATGCGCAAGTATTTATTTTTCAGAAACATTGTTGCAATAATAATTGACGTTTAATAATAGATAATTTACTATTCATATTTTTGCTTCTAAATGTATATACAATGAAATATATAGATACGAATCTAATATATATGCAATATTAATTAAATGATAAATTAAGTGAATGTTAAAATTAAATTTTAATATTCATTAGTTAAGGGTTTTCGTTCGAATCATTTATGAACATATCATTTTATATAATTTGAGTATATTTCACTTATAAAAACAATAATAAGCTATGATATTTGAAATAGTAAACCTTTTTTATACCTATTCTATTTCATATTTGACAAGCTATTATTTATTGCAACAACATTTGGTTACAAAACAGAAATATTATTTTTAATACATTTTCATTTCTCCGAGGTTTACTTGTGGTTTTTTTTTCATTTGTTTTGTATCTTAAATTTAGTCATTAGTAGAGATTTAGAATTTAAATGAAACATTTTTTTTTTTGCGAGATATTTAGAAGTGTAGATGTTAGAACATTAATTATTTAAGAAATATTCAATAGATACACATTTTGTATTACAGCTAGTATACTGTATAGACATATCCTTCCTATTTTGGAGAGTTTGGGGGAAAAAAGTATAACATTGAACTTTGAAATATATTTATTTATTATTATTGTTATTTAAAATTTATTTAAAATCAGTATTTAATATTTATATTAAAAATTAGGTAAAGTTAAGAAACTTGTATTTGTATATACCTACCTATAGGTAAATATATAAATATTTTATTTTATTTTTTTATTAGTTTTGGTACTTAAACATTTTTATTGTGGCTTTTAAAATATTTTTTTTAAGACATTATTATTATGCTTATCACTTATGATACATTTTCTTAAGGAGGCGTTATTATATGTTGTTTATATTTGTTTTTATATCTTAGCAATAAAATTTAATATAACGGATTTTTTTCATTGTCTCGGGCTCTTTTTTTTTACAAAATCCTGACTACACCCCTGCGTATACAATATGTATAATGTATATACATATAAATATATATATATAAATATATATATATATAAATATATATCCATTACCCGGAGTAGAGACTTATAAAATAAGTTGAAGTAGGTATTAGAGAGATAGTTAAAGAGTAATTTGGGCCTTAACTTGAAAATGGACGAAATCAGTTATTTCTTGTTTTGTCTCGCAAGTTTATCTCTATGTATAATAACTATATATTCTAAATACCTAACATAACCTAACCTAAACTGTATATTTCCTAAATAAACATTAAGGCATTTTAAGATAACTATATTGTTAGACCCCCAAATCTCAAACAATCATTTACTGCCGCTTGTTTCGTTTTACAGGCGTACACTTTCAAAATTAATAATGATCTATCTTGATACAGATTACAAGAATGGTCAATTATATACAATGATAAATATATTTAAAATAAAAAAGAAATTAATTAAAGAAATTCAATATTCTTATGAAAATAAAAATATAAAGCAGTTCAGTAGATGGTGGAAGGGTGTATATTGAATTTGAAAGCAATGATAAATCATTTCTTTTGATAAAACCATTCTGAGCAAAACTTCGGTGTATATCTCGCAAGTATTACTATTATTATCATTTATATGGCTAATATACGATGTTAATATGTCAATACATAGTGCTACAGTAAATATTTCGTGTAAATTTCAAGTTTTTTTTTTTTAATTTTCTAATTTATAATAAATTTTGGTATTTTTTGGTAGTTATAAATATCATATACCACCTACATATAGTTGGTAACTCTGACTAGTTTGTTTGTTATTTTCTAATTTATAACAAATTTTCGTGTTATTTCCCTTATAAAAAGTTGTTTTTCGTTACGTTTTTAAAAACTTCTTTGGAAATCAAAAAATTACCCTTATAAGAAGTACTAACTAGGAACGACATTCTATTAAAAACCTCTATATTAAAAAAACTCTTAAGTTACCCCTTCCACCCAAAGTATATATAATATATATATAAAAAAAAATTAAAAACCCTATCGTTGTAAATCCAATACATTCATCCATATACATTCAGAATTAACTATATAATATATATTACTATTTTTATCGTTTAATAATTTGTTTCTTATTTTTTTGTAATGTATTCTGTTTATTAATTTTAGTATTTATTTGTATTCCCTTTTCATTTTTTATTATTAATTTGTAACCTGATGATTACTTTTGGTAGAAACTAGTTGTTACCAACATTATAAACATTACGAATATTCTAGGCATATTTTCTTGTTATATATATATTTTTTTTATCATATACCTATATATTATTAATTTTATTTATATATATTACGTTGTTATTTTTTATAACAGATATTTATTGATTTTTATAGTAGAAGTAGTATTAGTAGTAGTAGTGGTAGTTTTATAATAGTAATTTAATTATATTAAGTACTTATTTATAAAAGATATCCATTCACGAAAATATGTAATATTTAAAATATACGCGATCAAAAATTGGCATATAGTGCAAGATTATGATTGAAAATAAAAATGTTTTTTTTTTTTGCTCTGACGCGAATTTCCAATATATTTACTGGATAAAAATAATATTATGTAAATGCTAAAGTCTATATATAGGGGGTCAGCAATATAATATATAGGTATATATAATATATATATATAAAAGATGTGTATACATTTATTATCATTGATTTTTTTTTTTTTTTTTGTGGGGGTGGGTTAATACATTTTCCTTTAAAACTATTTTAATATTTAAAAAAAAAAGACGATTTAAAGTAAATGAAATGAGTACTTAATATTAAAATATGCATTTAAAATATTAAGACACTGCAATTTATTTATCAATTTTATATTAGTTTTTATTAATTTGTATTTTCATTTTTATATTTTATCGTAATATAGTAAATTTTAATTTGTTCTTAACTTTGAGAAAACCATAAGATGTTGATTTAATAAACACCGTACATTAGTTCAATAATTTCTGAAAAATAACCGATATTTTTTGTAATATTTAGTCGAGTGTATAACGAACGGTATGAATTATATATAAAACTATATATAGCTGCCTACTGTACTGTATTTCTTTTAAAATTTTTTTATGAATTTTTTATAATTAGATGGAGAAAATAATCATTCCTAGGAAAAAAAAAGATGCTCGCTGAATGGCTGGAAGATACTATATATACAAATACTTTTGTATAATATCTGAAGTTCAACCGTAGTGATTACAATTAAAATATAAGAAGAATTTGACGCGTAAAAATTATTTTTTCAAGTATAGTTTAAAAATAATCTCCGTTGAAGATTTTTTAGAAATACGATATTCAATCTCTTGTAAATGGTATTTTATTAACATTGCAAACTCTTATCTGCCCACTACCGACCACAAAAAACAAAGTCTGCAGTTTAGTTTACATATTTGGTTTTTTTTCAAGATAAAATATTTTTTAAACTTCTGAAAAAAAAAAAAAAAAAAAACTAAATGGGGTATGTAAAACAGTAAATATGGTAAGTACCTAAGCGATAATAAAATACAAATATGTAATCAACTCTACATGATTTTTCACTTACATATTTACATAATTTATAATATTAAAACATTGAACATTGTATTAATATTAATTTATTGAAGTAAATATATGTACCTACTATTATGTACATTGAAAAAACAATTTAGTTAAATTACAATTTTTGATTTATACGCATAAACACAGCATAAATTAATGGGTATCTAACTACCATTTCAAAATATAATACGTGTTAAGAAATAATAAGTTTGTTAAAAACATGCTATATATTTAATAAATAATTTTAATAACATATAATATATAATAATGTACGTAATACATATATTACATATTAAGTATATATTACATGAACGTAAGTTTTGAAAATTATATAAACTTTTACGGAATTATATCGTTTGGACCGTTTATGTATACTACATAATTAAACCATTTAATAATACCGTATAAACTTTTGTCTTAATATAACATTTTTAAGTAAATATAAACTTAGAGTAGATTATACGAGCTTCCAGTATTTACCTTTAAGGTTTGTTCGAAACGTGCAGTACCCCTTCCTGCTTTTAATTCTTGATACTGCGATATCACACAAAGTACAGCGTACATCTGCAAAATTCAAAATACCATATACTTATTATAAAATAAATTGCGTATCATACAGAAAAAACTATATGTATAATTTTGAAAAGGAAATCGTTAATGATATAAGGTTGAGTTTGAATGCAGGTCAAAATTGACAGGTTAATTTGGTCAAATAATTAGGTAAAAACCTTTTCATTTTTTTTTTGTTTCTAAATAAAAGCTATATATACTTATGAAAAATTTAAAACATTAAATTCACTAAATTTCTAAAGGGTATTTAGTAAAAATTTAATAGTTATAATTTTGAGAAAAATAAAAATTTAACAATTTAGAAATGTTTAAATATATTTAAGAGTTATCTGTAAAAAGCCATATTAGTTGTGTAATCACGACATTTATTCAAAAATATGTTTATGAAAAACAGACATAAAGGAATTCCAAAATAATTTTAGATGAGGTAAAACACTTATTATAATTTTACGGAGGACAACATTTTGCAGACAACCTCATAGACGTTTTCAAAAATTTTCAACATTTTTTATTTTTTACTTTTTTAAAATGGAATTCAATTAATATTTTGCAAACCGTCGACGAGGTTGCCTCCAGAATATTGTATTTTATATATTTTATTATTGGCGTTTTAACTCTAAAATCACTTCAAGAGGTTATTTTGTTTGTTTTTTGTGGATATTTTTTTATTACTGAAAATCATTGGTACACACGTGGCGTCCTCTTAAAAAAGTATTAGTTAAGCTCTGTTTGGTTGATCGTCTAACTTTTTCCTTTATATTGCAATCGTTAATCTATTTTACCTGTACTATAATACTATATACTATTGTTATATTATATATTAGAGATATTAAGTGTAATTTGTTAAAATCAAGTTGACGAATTTTTTTTTTTTTGCTTATTGGATGTACTTTAGTGTGATAATTGTAAAATATGATGTATATTATCCAAAAAATTTTTTTAGGGTTTGGAGGGCACGGCCCCTAGGCTTCCCCTAAGGCCATCACTGATAGGTACTTAATGAATTGAATGCATATTTGAATGTCTATTAAATATAATATAATTAATTCGATAATCGATCAAATTTCCAATGTGTTTTCTTATTTATAATACCTTAATTATAATCGATTACCTATAAAAACTCGAGTTAATTCAATGCAAATTAAAAATAGGCAAATTAATTAAAATGGTAATTCCAAATTAATTAGTTAATTAGGGTAAAATGTTTTTAAAAAATCTACATTTTAAATATTTAATGCTCAATGTCTATACCTTTGTTTTATTTATTATATGTATAATGTATATTATAAAAAGGTGTCGAGGTTTAAAAAAATTGTAAACAAATACCTAACTAATAAGTAGTAGGTACGTATTTTATGGTCAACGGTCATATTTATCTAATGTTCTAATGTATAATCTTATAATATGAGCAATAATTGTAAAATTTTTTAAGTTATATTTATTTAAAAAAAAATAAAAAAAAGTTATTTTTTAATAATTCATATAAGATGTATAATGCTCATATTATTATAAAATGGCTGCGTAGGGCACTAGATAATGGTTGTTCTTAATCATTTATTTTTTGTTTCACTTTCTATATTTTTTTTTTAACTTGATATAAATGAGAAATGTAAAAGTGATATTTTCAATAAAATTTTATAAATTCATAAAAAACAACAATTATATGGTAATGAGAACAATTATTATTATTAATTTTTAAAATGCATATACAATTTTTTTTAATTGTTAGATTTTAATTTTTCTTAAAATTGTTTAAAAATTGCCTGTATATAACCCCCTGATAATGACTTCAGTGATACCCTGATGACTCATGTTTACAGCGCTACCTATCTGAATATAAAACAGTTTAAAAAACCGTGGATAGATAGCACTTCAGTCAATAACAAAAATATAATAATATTTATATTGTAATAGGTACCTACCTATATAATATAATATATAATTTTAATAATATTAATTCTTATAGTTATCATTAAGGTGCAGATTTTAAAGCAAAATAAATTTTTTAGTGCGTGGTCTAGGACAATGCTTTCCAAGTACAAAATTTGATTCATACATCAGAGAATTTAAAAATGAAACTTTTATTTTGCATTTTTAGATCATTTTCCCTTTTTAGTGCATTTTTTAAAAATATTTCAAAATATCGTCCAGCTATATATTTTTGTTTAAAAAATAGTTCGTTTTTACCTAAAATATATTATGGTAATAACCGCACATAGATTTTTCGTACATATATTAGCTATAGGTACAGTCACCTTTTTATATTATCATTAAATAATTGGCTTTTTGTAAAATTATAAATGGAATACATTAATAAATAGCTGAAACGGATATAATATGCAAATATTTTAAACTGGTTAAAAATGACATAAAAATACAAATGTTACCAGGACGTATTACCGTGTTGTAACTGGGGGTGGAACGCTATACATATGATATATATAAACTTATATATATATATATATATATATATGGATGTAGAGATATCGGTTTAAAAATCATATTTTAATTTGGGAAAAAAACACTTTTGAGTAGAAAACATACGTTCTTAAATTTGCGCATTTGAAGTATAATTCGATCGTATACAGTTTTTATGATTGGTTGGTAATAATATGACGTGCTATCAAAAATATACGTATTTTTATTTTTTTTTTGAAAAAAAAAAAAGACAAACGAACGAAAACACCTAAGCTCGGAAAATTCACGAGAACCGATGAAACGATAAACGATGGTTTTGAGTTCACATTGAACGTCTATAGGTATAATATAATATACTCTTTTGACATGCGTATATACGACTATTATAGTGGCACAATGAAGAACCGTTGATGCGTTAAGTACGCGCAGTGTCGGTTTATTTTCCAGTAATGTCTACTTATTATGACGCGTTAGGTATTCGATTATTTGCCGAGTCCAATTTCACTATATACTTCGTATACGTATAAAAATATTTTACTATATACATAGCTCATTGGTCATTATTATATAGTACATACTACACGATAATGTCTGTATACAGATTGCAGGTATGTGCTATATAATAATTCAATATTCAAAATAAGTTTTTCTAGTAAATAATTTTTTGTGGAATCGAGTTTACTTTTTTTTTTTGGTTGCTATTAAGCGCGTTAATGCAGTTTAATCATAAATTTACCTACATATTATTATATCTTAGGTAGTATACACCTAATAGCCTATACTCGTATATATATATATATATAGGCATATAGGCGGCACTTTGCAACAATTCATGCCAAGAGGCGTACATTTATCACGTCAAAAACGTAAATAAAGGATATTTCCTCCAGCCTCCCCTTCCCTCAACAATCCATTTACTATACCTGTTTCATTTCTTCAAACTTATCTTTAATTAAAAAAAAAAAAAAAAAAATGTACAGATTACAAATTAATTTATTATTTCATACCTATGTACCAGTTTAGGTGACTCAAAGTACCAACTAAAGGACCAGTTTCTGAAACATTTCGACCCAGGTAAAAAAACAAAAAAAATCGTTTTTTATTACCTACCATGTAGAGTAGAGGCGCTCGGGTCCGCTGCAGGTACTCCTAATCGTCATACGGTGAGCAAACCAACACACGTCATCACATCACATGCCTATCTCGTTAGTATTGAAAAGTACTTATCTTGTACATTGAAGAATTCTCGTCTAAGTTATGTGAAACTAACTAAGAAGACTCTACACACCCGATTATTAAGGGTTTTTTTTTCTAATGATATTTTAAGAAAAATGAAAACCAAACAATTTAAAAATATTTATATAGGTACATTTTAAAAGTAATATAAAAATAGACCTGAGTTTGTACTATTCTTTATTGTTGTGTGTAATCACGATATTTAATTAAAAAAAACATGATTACGCAATTAAAATGTCGTGTAAATTAAAAAAAAAAAGGGTAGAAACAAAATTGTACCACTGTTAAAAGGATGAGAAGTTAAACTATGTTTAATTGGAATCCTATCAACAAATTAAAAATATAGCATAGAAAAAAGGCGTATATACGGTTAATATTCAATTGTAGAAATTATAAAAATAAAACATCATTTTTAAAATCGAATTTCATCAAAACATTGAAAAAGTTTTCATTTTTACGGTGTATAATCAAGGCCGACTTAAGGTGTAGACGAGCTATGCGCTAGCCTAGAGTGATACTTTCATAGGGGCTGCATTTTTTGCTTATTTGACCAAATGGGTCGAACAATCGGACCTTTTTTTTTGTTTTTTGCTTACGTACGTTTATAAGAAAGTCTAAGAAGGCTCTGTGAGAATATTTTTATGATAGAGTGAGCGCAAATTCTAGAAAAAGTTATGGCTTTTTTTATTCTATAAGCGCAAAATTTGATTTTGCGTAACGCACTATTTTTACTCGAGTCGGCCTTGTGTATAATTTATATCCAAGCTTAATGTACGTATAAAATATTTTTTATTTAATGAACACATATTGATAGATTTTTCCAAAACAAAATCGACCCAACTATTTTAATATATTTATGGATTTTTTTTTTAGATTTATGTGTAGTGCATTTTAGTAAACATTTTTAGAAAATATTGTGGTGTGATTTTTTTTTTTCAAGACTAAAATTTCAAAGGATATTTTAGGCAGGATAATGTAAGGAATCGCTGGCAGAATGCGACCCACTACGGGCAACCATTTGTATTGCCCTGATGAGTATAGCCTATGGTTTTGTAATATTGTTATTTTACTAAACGAACATTGAGCATGCTAGATGGGCGCAGCGCCAAGTAATATTTGTGAGGGGCCGTGAAGTATGAAATTGACGACTTGTGCTTGATAATGACTTCCAAAAATGTTTTTTCGCTTCGTTCGTAACGTTTCGCGTTACCTATATGTGTTACCAAAATTCAATCATATATTTTAAAACATTTACCATATAGCTCACAAAACTGCCAGGGTGATATTAGCGCGTCTCGTGACAATATCTCGGTAGAGATTGGTACATTTTTCCAATATATTATATATAGCCACTGACGATATTGTTGGTCGGTCAACAAACTTTTTGAATATGCACGAACCGAGTAATTCGAAAATCACCGTTTTGACGAGATATATGACCGCTCGTCAGCTAAATGTCAATGTCCATCCACGTATATTTTTCTGTAAATTAATTTTAGGTTTTTAAGCACGAGTCTTGTATACCGCTATTGCATCACTGTTGCATCCGTTGTTCACGGGCCGTGGTTACTATAATTACACATACAAATTACATAATGGCTAATTTTTCTGATTTTCCGTAGCGCACATTTTTAAATTTGAACTTGACTACCAACGACCGTGTGGGAAATGGTGCGTTTACAATTTTATTTTCTCATACTGTATCTTATAATATACTTATAAATGCTTGTTCACGTCCAGTGTCGGCCCGGCACATAAAGAACCTAGGTGGATGTTTTTCAAAAGGGCCCCCAAAAATGTACACTCAAATCTCATATTTTTACATAAGATCAGCGCATTCTCTACAAACTGAACTGCAAGTCGGGCTGTTTCTAACAAGTTAAATATAGGCGATATCTACATAAATATCTATACTTTTTGAATGAAAAAATGCTTTCGTTGTGACAAAATTGTGAAACTTTGGCTGATCCGGTTTTAATTCTGTAATCAAGTCTTTTTTCGAATATTTATGAATTTCCGCCTTAAATATTATAAAAAATTATAAAAACAATGAAATCGTTCAACTCGTGAGTTGTGATGGTGACGGTTATGATTAGGTTTTCAGATTCTAACTACTAGGTAGTTATAAATAAAATTAATACGATTTTCAAATTATCACTTTTAACAAGTATAGGTATATTGTAATCTGTGTTACCGACCGAAGTTCATTTGTACGGAACATAATATTGTACAGGTATACGATAGTAATATAATTATTATCGATGGATGGCGGCCTAGAGATTGACAATTATTTTTTAAGACAATACCTACATTTAAAAATTTACAAATATCTGTATTAAATAATATTGAAATATTTCCTCGGCCTGTGCTAAATACATATTTATAATTTAAAAATGTATTATCCGAAGTAGGTATTAAAATAAATTGCAATCGTAATTTTCCGACAATCTAATATGCATTTATATAAGCAAAAAAATTACCAACCAATTATTTTTATCGACTTAATAAACAGAAAAAAAAAGATTATAAAATTTTCCGGCTAACCGACCGTGCCGAATAATATTGCCGTCTGACTTGGTTTTTGCCAAATAATTTTTTAGCGAGGGATCTTCACGATCCCCTAAACCCCGTTTCCTTTCGGCCCCGGCTATAGGTATACTAATTATGTACTCGTATAATTTTGTTTTGTCGTCTGTATATTTATGGAAACAATCTGGTATACCCATATTTTAAAATCCAGAGCAAAACTGATATATTGCATAAAATATGATAATAATATTTATCTATACATACTAATCTGTATATATAATGGTCGAATGCATAGGAAAACGGAACTTTCCGTTTTTCCTTAATTAATTTATGACCGGATATTAAAATACTAAATAACAATAACAGTTTCTTGCATATATGAAATGTTCCAAATCGGTAAATGTAATTAAATTCATTCCGTTGTTTGATATTGATTCACCGTGCAACCGGAATCATCTTGAAAATTACGTTTATTAATGTCGTTACAATAATACAATCGTGTGCATTTAGAACGCTTAACAATGTGATACTGTATAAATATTTTAATATTTTTGGTGAAAATTAAAAATAATCTCCATTGAAAATTACGATTTTTTTACTGAAATTTTATTCGTGCGATTTTCAAACGATTTCTGCAATAATGTTATTGTATATGAGATAAGGAACAACAATACATTTCATAAAACATTTTTGTATTATTTTGTTCGTTTTCGCTAAAATTAACTTTTTATGTATACTGTTTTTGGAAACCATGTTGTGTATAATATTATTATGATGAAAACAGTTGTTTGGTCGTTTTAAGTGAAAACTGTCTAAATATATACATAATATTTCTTAAACAAATCTATATGTTATATATTTTTTTTACTATACTCCTATTCCATTCTACTGCTAAACCAGCACTAGAATAGAAACCACACGGAAAGAGACCCCGGGGAAGACCCAGGAAAAGTTGGGTCGATGTTGTCGAAGAAGATCTAAGGAATATGGGAATCGACGCATGGAGGGAAATGGTGCTTAATTGACAGAGATAGGTGGTTGTATTGGCGACTAAGACTCTTAGAGAGTTGTAAAAGTCAGAAGAAGAAGAAGAATACTCCTATTAAGGACATTTCTTTTTTCTAGCTGTAAAAGTTTTTTTTAAGGCTATATTGTACCTTGACGTCAAGCAAAAAGAGTTATTTTGACGGTTGACACGATTAAAGTCTTCAAAGTTATCTGAAATAAAAAATGTGAATGGAATTGGTTTTTACACATTACATTAACCGCAGCTATCGTTTGATATACAGAGAAAAAAACTTTTTGTTTCCAAAAATAATAATATGGTGATTGGTTAAAGTCAATTTTTTGATTTTACTTAACAAACTACACTAGCATTTTCAGTTATGAAAGACTAATATTTAATCAAATTTATTTATTTTAGGTCAATCAATAACTATGTATTATGTATAAAAATAAATTATATTCGAATTTTTTTATTTGAGTTCACTTGGAAGATTTTAATCGTATCAAAAGATAATTTGCACGACATTAATATGCGAGTAATAGGCTGAAAAATAAATTTTTTCATTTTTGCTTTTATATATATAGATAATATATTACGTAACGTTTTATTACTAAGTTATATAAATTGTACAAATATGATATATCTCTGCGCTCTGTGTACATTATTAATATTTATTTATAACAATTTGCAGTTATTTTTGGTAATCTTCATTATATAAGTTATAAAGTACAAATTATATATGATAATTATACTGCCAGAGGATACTCCAATAACTCGGACAGCTACCCGAAAAAGCGTATACATATACGATATATGCGTAAATAGGTATATAAAAAAAAATAATACATAATTATCATACTAACGTATTCCTCGTTTTACATAGAATTAAAAAAAGAATACATTTTACAAATTAAAAACCAATATTGTTATTATAATTAAATTAAACACATTACGTTAAATGAAAACCCGGGTGGTGTTTGTCTTTTCAAAATACCGATAATACGTGCATTTTGGTAAAGGGGATGTTTATTATTTTTTTCATCATTCACAGCTGTATATCTGCTACAAAAATGCTAAATACGACCTAAATAAAATCACTATCCTCCCCCCGAGACGGAACTCTCAAATACGCCACCGATATAATGTATTCAATATCGTATTATATCGTATAAATCAAAACAAAATTGTACGATTTCATTTTGTCTAGAAATACATTCGAGTTATACGAGTTTGTCTACGACATTTAGAGATTCCGTATAATACCGTACCTATAATATAGAAACTACATCCATTATTCCACCATTAAATATTTACAGACACGTAATAAATCACCCTTTATAATATTGGGTCGAGTTTTTTTTTTTTTTTTTTTTTATATACGAGTATAATATGTTTATGACCTATGCATGCGCATATTGTAAATAAATCTCACGATATGCGATACGAAAATAGACCGATTATACGTTTATATATACGATAAGAAAATATGCACAGACCTCGTAACATGGATTTGGGGGGGGGGGAGGCGGTCATATATTAAAGTTTGATGATAAATGTATATGTAACCGATATACGACGTGTATATATTTGCATATTTACACGTCAGTCTTCCGATAAGCACGATATGAAAAAAGTAAACGATTAATTTAATCGTCATGTTTTGATAAAGATAAAGTTTTTTTTTTTTTTTTGCAGAAAATACAATATGAGTATTAAAATGTATATTTTATAGGTACATTTTATTAACATTAATAATTCAGCTTAGTATTTATATGTGTTTGAATTTGATAATTATATTATTATTTCATCTCCACACCTCAATAGATGAGATTTAAATTGATATACGTAATATTATAATATCGTTATTATATTACGTTTTATTACTTTAAATGTATAATAGCATGATGATATATTATAATATACGTATATTTAGACGATAATAACGAAATGAGAGCGTGATGTTTCAATAGTTCATTTCATATAGCATAAGTCAATTGGCATGTCAGCTATGATTCTATTAACACTACGCATGTTCCCCAGACATGAAGTAAACGATAACCATATCACGGATGAAAGAGTCTTGGTATCTTAATAACGATATATGTACAAAGGTGAAACACGTCTTGAATAAAAAAAAATGATAATGCAAGTGTTTTATTAATTGATATTTTAATTCATAACGATATTATAATAATTTTAAATTAAGTCGGAAATAATTTTTCCATGAATTTTGTCGTTTATTCCATGTCTGGGGAACATTTTCTGCGCCGTTTTATCTATCTGACATGGCTATTTACTTATGCCATGGTTTATTCGATTTAAATGCGTACATCTTGGTACATTTCTAAGCAAGCAATTTTTTTTTTTGTTTTTTAGGTTGGGGGTTATAAAATCGGCCGTTTAAATTAGAGTATAGAAAAAAACTACATACACTGCTTTCAGATTTTTTTATCACTATTATTGGTTTTATTGTTTTTAATTTTTTTTCCATCCAAAATTACTTATTTTATTACATACTTTTTAAATGTTTATATAAATAGTCCAAAAGTAATCAAAAGTTTTTAAATATGTTGTTACATCGATATTATGCTAAAACAAAAAAATAAATAGGTAATGTACATTTAAAGTCTCTAATATTATAAATCGTTTATGTGTAATTTTTTCATATACTTCCCCTTTCCTACTCTTTAATATACAAGATGATATTATCTACTAGAAAATCATCTATAGATGTAGGCAGGGCTTGAAAACGTTATATTTATAACGTTATTATAACGTTATAACGGAGAAAAATAACGTTATAAAACGAAAAACGTTATAACGCAAAAAAAAAAAAAAATTACGTTGTAAAACGTTATTATTAATTATATTAATATTATTTTTAAATCACGTTAAATAATCAGTATCACCCAAAGGTCAAATTAAAACACAAGTATTTTAATGTCCATATGGAAACGACTAAATGCATTACGCGTTCGGGCGCGATCTTGTGCTAATATTAATAGGTAGCTAAACACGCATTTGTTGTTTCTGTCTACCCAATAGGTAATATAGCAAAATCACACTACGTAGAATGTAAATTGCAGAATTTTGGTTAAATTTACAGTATGAAAAACGCAAAAAAAAAATAACGTAATAAAACGAAAAACGTTATAACGCAAAAAAAAAAAAAAAATAACGTTATAAAACGAAAAACGTTATAACGCAAAACAAAAAAAACGTTATAAAACGAAAAACGTTATAACGCAAAACAAAAATAACGTTTTCAAACCCTGGATGTAGGACGTATGTACTAAAAATTTCGTTCTTTATTTTATTGACTTAAACATTTTAGTATCATTGTAAATAATCAACACATTACTATTGAGCATTTATATGAGAATTTAAAATCTATGGGAGAGACTGCCCCCTTCGCCTCTCCTATGAAGACACCTAGGGTCTTATATCATACAGAGAGGTCGTGTAGGATAGGAGGAAAATAATAAAATACGGAACGGAAAAATGTGCATTTTTTCGATAATAAAACATTTGTAGAACGTTAAAAAATAGAAGATTCAAATACTTTTAAGGCATATTTAAATATTAAACCTATTGTATATTTTCGTTAATTATTATATTTATGTAGATTTATATATAATTATGTAGGTACATACCGATCCCAATTCTAAATAAATTCTATAATATTTAAAATATCCATTTTAATTTTACAATATATAAAAAAAAGCTTTTGGGAATACGTATATTATACCCTTATATTATAATTTATAAGTATACGGTATACGGTATACTTATAAGTATTAAGTTATTAAGAAATATTATAGATACCTATCTATAAGTAAATTTAATAAATAAAAAATAAATGTATATTATATTTTATAAAAATCGTACCATTAAAATATATTTATGGTAATTTGAAATAGTGTTTTTTTGAATTGATAATGTATAAAATTTATATAAAATGTTGTTAAATATAATTTTATAATATAAATACATAAATACCTATTAATATTATTATGTTAGTTGAATATTTTTGCCAGACACGAACATTTGCTTATTGGAATTGGCAAACAGTTATATAAAACTATACTGTCTATATTATGTATTTATTACGAATAGGTATTATGGAAACAATAAATGTATAAATATTTAGAAAATATTATTATTTCAGAATTTATATTTTTTTATAATATATAAATATTTTATTATTATTAAATTTATACATATATCATATATAAAAATATACATAATTTTAGTATAGTTGACTAATATTCAATGTCAATATTATGAATAAAATATATTTTATTTCAGATGCTATCTAAACCTAAATATATTATTGTTATCACAATAATTAAGCTACAAGATAGAACGGGGACCTGTTTTTATTGTTATTTAAATGTGAAGAAGAGAGTTTTAAAAATATACACCCAGAATATTATTTATTAATTATTTTCAATAGCATTTTTCAGTCGAGAAGTTAATAATTTAAAAGGTTAAATTTCTAGAATAATATTAAAAAGCAACCCTTTTTTTAAGATTCTTAGAAACGTGAACATTTTTTTGTATTTTATAGACATTATCTTATATACTCGTTTTTAATTAATAATATCTAATAATTTTAGATTGAAATTAACTACTTTTAAATATAGTAATACTAATAAGTATTTATTTTTCACGTAATATTATTAATATTAATTAATCTGTGGAAAGTATAGCAATAGGTACGCTTAAGTAGATAATTACTTTTATCTTCTGATAGGTATATAATGTATTAAATTGTATATTATTTATTTGATATATAAGCAGTGATGTATTGGTACCTAAATAAATTCCTGAGTATACTCCATTAAAAAAAAAATCATATTTCCAAAATTGTTTTATGGCTTTGCTCAAAAATCATAAGATCAAAAACATTTCAAATTTTCGATTTAAATTTTCTTTTATTATATACTTAGTTATGAAGATTTTGAGCAAAGCAATAAAATGTGTTCGAATTGATGTAAAATTGAACAAAATAATTGATTTTATAATAAAATTATGGGTTTTTTTTTGTTTGTAAATTTTTTGTCTGTACATTTTTCGGGTAGAATATGAGTCGAGTAGGAGTTTTGAAATAAATACAATTTAAACGATATGATCAAAAATGTTTATAGAAAATTGATTCTAGTTTGTACTTTAATAGGTAATTTCTAAATATTATTTGTAGTTTTCTTATGCGTAAAAGAAAACTGCTTTTTATAATGTAAATATTTCATAAATATATTGAAAATAACAGAACACCAAAAAAAGTTGTTATGGATACTTACCTATTTTATTTTATTTTTTTATTATAATATTATATCAAAACTTTAACTAGAATTATCTTTTGAATGCAATGATTTATCTTTACTTTTAAATTAAAAATAATAATTGTAGGTGGGCCCAACAGTTCGAAGTTTGAAAAATCGAAGAATTTGGTTCGGATTCGGAAGTCAAACATAAGTAGTAAAAAGTCGAATCGAATTGAACTTGATCAAAGAGTTTGAACTCGAGTAAAAGTTGTTCGAACTTGGATGAACTATTCGAACAAAGTTCGCCACTAAACTAACAACGTTTTTTTTTTGCTTTTGCATATTTAGGTACGTTTCTAAGAAAGTATTTCGTCGGCACTTTACTCTCAAATATTTTTTCGATACGGTTCAAATTTAACATAAAAATATAGTTCAGTTCAGGTATAAAATTAAAACTAAAAGTTCGGTTTGGGTTCGGGTTCGATCTTATAAACTTAATAGTTCGGTTCAAAACCTAAATTTTGAGTAATAATAATAATAATAATAATAATAATAATAATAATAATAATAATAATGATAATAAACTTTCTTATCAGGGGATAAACTAATTCCTATCTTCTGTATTTGAAAAACTTTTTAACATTGAAAAATCAAATAAATCACTAAATAATTTGTTTGATTGAAAAAAGATGTTTTAATATATACTTGGTACCTATTACTTACTACCTAAATTCGTTTTAAAAATAACGAACTATCGTGAGAGAGCGGGAACAATGTTTGAAATATTTAAGAAAATATAGATAGTGAAGTCTAACTAAAACAAAATTTGTTTCATGATTTGTTGAAAATGTGTAAAATTAGGTTGCACTCAATTTTTAAGGGGTTGTATATAGGCAATTTTCATTAAATTTCAAGAAAAATTAGAATCAAACAAATTAAAAATATTTAAATATATTTTAAAAGTAATTTAAAAATATACCTGTGTCAGTATCATTTTTAATTGTAGTGTAATCATGATATTTATTAAAAAAACATGTTTATTCATTTTTATCAACTTGAGAATACTGTAGAAAATTATAAAGAATAATATATAATAATAATAATAATAATATCTAGCGACTGATGAATCTGATTTTTTAAAAAAAAGTGCTTTTTTACACATTTTATAAGCTCTTAAAACAATTAAAACAACTCATAAAACGTGTGAAAATGCATATATATCAAAAATCAGTAGCTAGATAATGTTGTTAGTTATAATTTGTTTTTTATTTCATACTTTTAACATGTTTGTAAGTTGATTAAAACGAAAAATGCTAATGTAAGTTTTTCACTGAAAAGTTGTCAGTGCGGCGTCCTCTTAATAATAATAGTTTTTACTAATACTATTTCCCCAGCCTCCTCACCAAATTTTGTACGTAAATACAAATATTTGTATTCGATTGTATGCGGCTTGTAAAAAAACGGTAAAAAACTTATTGGATAATATCGATGGAAGAAAGGGGGGACTGGGAAAATCGGTCAAAATAAAAAGTTCTATTTTTTTTTTTTTACACTTTTTCCATTGTTATTTGAATTGTATTGTAGAAAAAAAATATACCTATACATTCGGTAAACACGATAGTGACACAATAGATGATGTGTATACCTACCTATAATAATATACTCATAGAAAATGACTAACGCAGAATGTTTCGTTGTTTTGACCTTTAAAAATGTATTTTTTTTTATAATATTAGTTTATAAAAAAAAAAAAAATTGGAAAAAAGCTTAAAAAAATACACGCGTAATACATAATATTTTCGTCAAACTTTGTAAACCATATTTTGCCTCTACAGACGTAAAATATATGTATACGCGAGATAATAATAAGGATCTATATACTTACAAAAAGCAGTCCACCTTCTTATCGCTCAAGCGTTTACCACGGTTTAGATCTAAGACAGTGGTATTTACTATAAATATTTCATAATCCTAAGTGATGGTTGGACAGTGTACACTATATGTACACCCATCCACTTGTAAAGTGGTAGGATTAAACGTGCGCATTTTGGCTTTCCGTCGGTTACGTCCGCGAACGTGCATCCATTCCATTATTGAAAATTTGGCTAAATTTATTCTGGTTAAATCGCACCAACATGTCAATTTACACGGTGTAAAATGTATTAAATTTAGTGATATAATAGCTTCATATTATGATGTAACTTAAATTTACTTCTCGCGTATATAATATTATTATATCGAAGAACAAAAAAAATATATATATACCTACCTATTTTCCGGTGCGTAAGTCGTAACGTCGAAACAGTTTACTGTATATTATATTCAAAATTATCGATAGAAAAGAGAGTACCTCTACTTATACACACAATTAATAATATGATTGTAACATAATATTTCGTTGCAGGCATACGCAATGTATACATAAAAACTAAAAGGAGAGTAACGGCGTGTACCCACGCATATGCCTCAATACGTCCCAAAATAAAATATACAACACACTGCAAAATCAATTTTATAAGTATAAATACTTACTTTGACGTTGTTCTTTTTTCATTTAAAAATAATATAAAAAGGTTTTCATCGAGTTACTTTATCTACGGTCAGTACATACATCATAAAGATGAATATGTTTTCATGATATATATAAAAAAAAAAAAAAAATAAGTCGTGAATTCACACCGATTTAAATAATTGGTCACTAAGCGCAGAAACTATTGATTACCTATTGATTTCTATGACGAACCGATATGTTTTTCAATATTTTTCATGTAAACCGTGTAAATTCTTTGAATGTTTTTAATAATATGTGTACGATTGAAAATTAATTAAACGTGTACAATGCAGGGAATGCACGGAATGCAATAATAGGTAGCTGTAGTATACATAAACCCGATTTTATTATCCTAATGACTTGACATAGTAGTACGTTTACACTGTTTTTGAACTCGAACCCTATAAATAATACGTATTTATTTTTAATTAAAAATTCGAGTTGTTTTGTTTTATTTCATATTTGTAATACGAACAATCGGGCCTAAGACTAATTTGAAAAACTACCGCTGGCAGATATACCTATATATATAGACGAATAAAAAACATTTATTATTTTACCGCATGTTTATAATGTGATTAAAATAACCGCGTTAATATATTTGAATGAATAACGTATATATTTTTTTCTCCCGTTTCGAAAATATCGTTTTTAAGTGCCAGAAAATTGAATAAAAACTATGTCTTACATTCCCATTTGATGAAATTAAAAAGAAATTATAAAATTGATTTATTTTTGTTTTTATTGATATTTTAAAATGACAATCACGGGAATTTTAAATGTTGGGGAGGGATGGAAATATTGTCCACACAGTAAGTCACACGAGGCTTAGTTCCAGGAACCCTCTACATTGTATACGTATAATGCGTAGGTACATAACAAAGTTTAAACTAAGTTTTTAAAAAATCTAAGCAATTTTCGGTTAAACCCTCCTAGCAGTTTATAAACATATCGGAAAATGTAGGTATTTTTTTGATACTTAAACGCAGGGCGTAAAAACGTTATTAATTTTTTCTTTATAAAGTTATCGATTTTTTTCGTTATAACGGTTTTCGTTTTATAACGGTATAAATTTATTTCATTATAACGTTATTTAAATTTTGCGATAACGTTTTTTTTTTAAATTTTTCCTATACAGAGTGTTTCTAAAATGAATACCAAATATCGTATACATGCTCAGTGCGACTAGTGAGGTGACTTGATGAACAAAGTTTTGAAATAAAGTATTTTGAAACAAATATAGAAATACACTGGGATATTTCTTGCGAAATTCTAAAACGAATCGACATGTTTTATAACGCTCTGAGTTAGGTTAATGACTATTATGAATTAAATGTCTCAAAATTGAAAATTGACATAAATAGCCCAGAATTGGGAAAACATTTTCAAAAATTATTTTGCCTTTCAAATATCAAAATATCAAAATTTAAATGGGTATTCAAAAATAAAATTGAAATGGCTATTAAAGAAAATATTATACGTACCGATTTTTGAAACTTTTTTTATGTAGCTAGAATGATGTATTTTTAACACTATTAAATTTTCAGGTCTTAAAAACTAAAATTAAGTCTATTATAATTAAATGTTCAAAATTTTAATATTGCTATAAATAGCCTAGAATTGGGAAAAAATTTTGTTATTTATATATTTTACATATATACGTAGGTACGTTTGTGGTGAAAATTTCAAGCCTCTAGCATAAGTATTTTTGGAATTACCTATGAAGAATTTTGTATACAATCGTGTTTACCGAAAAAATAAAAAATCGAAAAATTACCTTCTTCAAGTACTAACTAGATGCAATTTGTTACCAGAAAATAGTGCTACATGTAATGATCGGAGCATTTCTTATAGAAATAATGGGTACAGACATAAAAAAAAACACATCATCGTAAAATCAATACATTTTTCGCTTCGCTCAGAATTAAAAAAAACAAATTATTATATTTTACATTCTAAGCGAAACGAGGAATTTTATTTTTATGACTGTATATATTTTATGGGATAGGAACAGTAAGAGTCATGTAGGAGTTTTGGAGTTCAGAATTTTTTTGATAGAAAATTGATTCTAGTTGGTACTTTAAAAAGGTCATTTTTCGATTGTCCACCAACGATTTTCTTAAGAGTATCTAAGAAAAACAAGGGAAAAACTACTTTTTTGTAACGAAATATTTTCTAAACGTAGGAAAATATTACAAAATAACAAAGAAAGTTGTAATGCTTACCTTTTTTTTTTTTTTTAAATATTAACAGAACTTATTTGCTCAGAATCATTTTTAAAATGCAATATTTTATCTTTATTTTTCAATTTAAAAACAATATGTTGTCTGAGGACCAACTTCCACAATCTGTATCTAGACGATTTTACATTAACATTAGAATCGAAGTTTGAAGTTGTGAAAATATAAACTCTCTAGCTCCCTATTACGGTGTCGGGCGTGCAAATATTTACGATATTCGAAAAAATAGGGATAGCATTGAAATATCAAAGTATACCTAATATAATTTAATTATTTTATAATTTTGTTTTATTAGATCCAAAAATCCGACAATACTCCGGTCTCATATATATCCGATGACTGAGGCTCTACTTTACGCGTACATATTACATTATTTAATTTCTTTTGGTATATATTGTATACGGTACATTTTATCAAGGCAAACTTTACTAAAAGATTGCTTTTCAAATGCAACGATTTATTTGTTTTCAATTTTAAAACAGTAATACTACACACTGCAGTTATAGTTTGAGGACCGAAAGTTACGAATTTACGATTGATCAATTTTCGTCATACGCCTTTGGTCAGCTATTTTTACCCTTCGAGTATTTTTGGTCAGGAACGAAAAAATAGAGTGGTAAAATTGATCATTAAATGCATTTTTAAGCGGTATGGGTACGAGTACGCGAGCAATAATACGTCAGACTGGTGTGCCAGAAACACGTAACACCATTAGGTATATTTTTTAGCGAATCCGCAGGAACAAGACGAAAATGAATAGTCTACGAGTATAATGCCGCGAAAACGGAAAATACAAAATATTTCACAATATCGTAGAATATAATATTAATTGGACGGCTAAATTAATGTAAGTATACATAACATCAAGACTTAATGAAATCCTATATAAATTTACTCTCGAAAAGTTCTAACTAATCCAAGGCTGGAAAACTTCGAGGGACTACGTACGTATGGCCGTAACGTATACGATAAATCTACGGTTAATTCAACGCGCCGAGTATAGTTCGTATTATTATGTTGTGTATAACATACTGCCTACTATAAATATTATTTATGTATAAATAATGATAAGAAGAAGAAGAAGGAAAAAAAAACCGAGATTTTTAATGGATTATCATGTTTACGACAAATGAAATTTTATCGATTTTTAAGCGATAAAAATTGATTTACATGCTTATACATGGTCCACCATCGTACAAAATACCATTTTCGCTCAATGTTTTTGCTATACGTTATATATACATATTGTTGGTTTAACAATTTAATTGATGATCCCGTAGTTGTGTATCACATATGAGTTATATATGTGTTTCAGTAAATTTGTTTTTTATCGTATAATATGTTAATAATTACTATACACGGCTAACATAAATATTCATGTACTTATCTACGTGAGTTGCTCGATGTGATTCACAACGAATATTATCAAAAAGAACGCGAGCTGCTACAAAATTATACAAATACTAAAAAGTTGGAAATTACATTTGCTTAATGTTAATCATCAACATATTGTGACATTTAACATTTGTTTCATCATCCATTAATTCGTGTTATAAACATTTTTCTAAATAAATCGAATAAAATGAAAAGTTTCGTCATACCGCGGATAGGCACCTACACGATGATTTCAAAACTATTATTAAAAATTAATGTATATGTTATAAAAAAATAATATATAAAAAAAATATGCGCCGAGAGCATTCAAAAAAAGTATTATGAGTAACAACTAGTTTCGACCGTAGTCCGCAAGTCTAATATCAGGTTATTACAAATGAATAATAATAAAAAAAGATATATGAAAATTAATAAACATAATAAGTACATAAAATATGTATATATATATATTGCAGTGAGTAAAGCTAAATTAAAGAAATATGATGAGTTGTATGAGAGGTCAGGAACTAAAGAAGGGGAAAAAGAAGTGTACAGGCTGGCTAAGGAAAGAGAAAAACAGTCCAGGGACTTTAAAAATGTTTGGTGTATCAATGATGAGGATAGGAGGGTGTTAACAAAGGAAAAAGAAGTGATAAAGAGATGGAAAGACTATTTTGAGGGATTATTAAATGAAGAATTTCCAAGAGGGGCAATTGATCGGGTAGAGTGGAATTTGGGTA